>JARJHM010000763.1:0-151786 GCA_033356055.1 Carex pumila | reverse complement strand
CTATCTTAATAAATAGTAAAAAATTCAGAAAAATAAAAAATTTGATCTCCAAAAGCACATATTAATATGGAGAACAAGATAAACGGTTCGGATCGACTGTTTGAACTTTGAAAATAAAAATATGTTCATTTTACAAATAGGTCCTTATGTCCATAGAAACATCACTCATAATAATATATTACAATTCTTGGACATTCCTAAATTGATCCATTTCTAAATTGGTACACAACTAAATTAAACTAAATAAAAAATGTACCAACTAAACCAAACTACTATTTTTGTCTACTAAAAAATATATTACTTAAGTAAAACAACTATACAAATATTACACAAAAATATACCAACTAAAAACTATACAAATATTTGGTATTCTAACTAAAACAAAAACTACACAAATATTTGGTATTCTAAACTACAACTACACAAATATTTGGTATTCTAAACTAATACTAAAACTACACAAATATTTGATATTCTAAACAACAACTACACAAATATTTGGTATTCTAAACTAACACTAAAACTACACAAATATTTTGGTATTCTAAACTACAACTACACAAATATTTGGTATTCTAAACTACAACTACACAAATATTCAATATTCTAAACTAAAACTACACACATATTTATATATAATTTACAATACTACTACTAAATAGAAAATTAAATAATAAATTTTAATTAAAAAAAAAAAAAAAACCTGGTTTTTGCGGAGACAGCGACGGACAGGGACGGACAGGGGAAAATGACCTGCGGAGCCGCTTTATATCCATTTCCACCACGTTCGCACAGTGGATATGCGAACGGGTCGGTGCGCGGATCCACCACGCGGACGGGTCGCTCTGGCGGGTCATGGCGCTAGCGGGTCACTCTGGCGGGTCATGTCGCTGGCGGGTCAGTTCGCGGATCTGTTACGCGAACGGGTTAGAGATCCGTTCGCAGATCCACTACGCGAACGTGGTGGAATCTCAAATCCGATTTTTCGGGTGCTGTTTAATTTATTCCGATTTTTTAGAGTGGTACAAAAAAAAAACACGGCAGATTTTTAAACCCTATCGTACGCTCAGTTGTTTTTTAATAAAAAATAAAAAAATAAGAGAGAATTGGATATATGAGAACTAATATTTTGTCTAGTGGTAAAGGCAAATGGTCTATATATGAGATGTTATCAGTTCAAAATTCAAATAGAAAAAATCATTTGTTATAATAACAAGAGTATTAAATAATTTGGTGATTTGACTTCCAATCCTTAAAAAAAATAAGAAGAAGAAAGGGTGAATTGGTATACCACTAATGAATTGGAACTTTTAAAACAACTTACAAAGGAGCGATCTTTAAAATCATAATCTTGGATGGACTAGGCTTTTAAATCACAATTCTTATTTATTTTAATTGAAATATATATGGATCGGAATTCCAAATTTTCAGTTTTATAATTTTTTATTCTTTTAATAATTTATTTATATTTATTCATAATAAGTTCGGGCCGCTATGACCATCAATAGATAAATATTCTACCATAATAGTTGTCACTTCATGCAGCGCACAAACTACATAATCAAAATCAGTGTTCTAAATAGCGTGCTATAGCGCCGCTATAGCGTTTTTTTTCCATAAAAGCTATGGCGCTATGCCCAAATAGCGCCGCTATTTGGGTATAGCGCAATTTTTTTTAACCCGACTGCTATAACGCGATAAACGCTATTTAAATCATTAATCAAAACAGTTCTAAGTATAATTTGTGCTCTATATGAAATCAAAACTGCTCTATTAAAATATTTACCTCTAGATTGTCTTGTCCCTACAAATATTTTCCGTGTATCACATTCCATAAAAAAATAATCCTATGTATTACATATTTGATATTTACATTCCACAAAAAATAATCCTATCTTTTGTTTACTTCTGTATCTTTTAGTTAGTCATATAATTTAATCTATTGTAGCTGAAAGAAGGAGAAGTTAGATACATACCCATCTAAATTTGAAAATTTACTCATCTCAATCTCAAAATCTTGAATATTTCTTTATAAAATATTCCAAGTTAATTATACCTCATCCTCTCTAATCCCTACTTTTTGTTTTCTTATCTAATAAACAAATTGAACGATCTAAATATAAAAATCATTTCAGAAATTGATACTGATGTATCCATTATTGAGATTTCTTTGATTTATGCCCAAGAATGATTCAGGCCAACAAAACTGGAAGAAAGACTAATAAGAATGGAAGCATATCCAAGAGTTGTAATCCGTAGCTTTTTGTTGGGACAGTAATCACATTATATATATCTTAAAATTACTTGCATGTGTTTAATCGAAATCATCTTTTTCTTTGAAAGTAATGGAACTCTGATCTTAGTGTTAAATCTAAATATCCTATTGAAATTGCTCTAATAACAATTTCTCTATGTTTATATATTTTGGACAATGACAATCCATTTTGGTGATATAATCACTTTAAATGCTATAAGAATTAATAGAAAACATCAAATATGCATATTAATGCAAGTATGTGATAGTATTTGAGGTATAACTATCAATTTTGATAGTTTAATCACTTTAAATGTTCGTAGAATTAATTAATTATCTAATATGTATGTAATTTGCTTTAAATGCAGTACTATACTTTATTTTTATTAAAACTTGATGTATGCTTTCAAAATTGTTCTAATAATTATGTGAAAGTATTTTAAATAAAAAAATTAGGTATAAAACTTTTGATTTGATTATTTTATCAATTGAAATGACTTCAGAATTAATTGAAAACATCATTTTGCATGCAATTTGCAGGAAATGTTGTTTTACAACTATCTTTGAAATTGATATAATTGTTCGTAATTACTCTAATAATAATTTGTGTAAAACTTGATTAATTATTTTGATATTGCTCTCATAATACTTCTGGAAGTATATTTTTTAATATTGTAGGTATAACTATCAATTTTTGTCGTTTAATCATTTGAAAGGATTTCAAAATTAATCATATACATCTATTATGCATATAATTGGCAAAAAGTGCTATATTACACATATTTTTGGTTATGTATCACTTTGAAAATGTTCTAATAATAATTTTTGTGCAAGTTTTATATATTATTTGAAGCATAACTATCCTTTTTGACGATTTAATTAATTGAATGTGTCCAGAATCAACTGAAAAAAAAAAAAATCTGATGTACATGCAATTTCTGAATTACATTATTTGAGAATTGAGATTGATGTATTCTTATAAAATTACTATGAATTAGGAGTATTAAACTATTTGCAGAATATTTGTTTGCTGGTTAGACGGAATGCAGTCTAACTAAATTCGTTGAGGAACATATACGGAATGCAGAATATTTGTTATGAAATTTTAATATCATTTTTAATTCCTTTTTAAACATTTCATCGTGTAAATACTGAGATTTTAAAACTTACATGGATATCTAAATTTAGACTTGTATTGGGAAATATATAAATAGAACAGTTTCGGTGGGTATAATTATAATCTTACTTCCCCAAAAAAACATAATGCAGTCTAACTAAAAAATTACAAAGAAGGGGAAATTTCATGTATACCCCTCAAAACCTTGAATAACATATTCCCTCCTCTAAATTCATAATATCATATTTATCCTTCTAAATTTAAAAAACTCATAAAATTTACTCAATTTATT
The DNA here is from genome assembly GCA_033356055.1 of Carex pumila. NCBI lineage: Eukaryota > Viridiplantae > Streptophyta > Magnoliopsida > Poales > Cyperaceae > Carex > Carex pumila. The sequence goes on along the minus strand of JARJHM010000763.1, from coordinate 148,123 downwards.
AACTTTTCTATTTAAACTCATTTTAAATTTATAAAGTAACAATTTATCTTTTATTATAAAAATAAAAAATATGTAACATGTTTAGGATAAATATATAGTCTTCTAAATAGGCAATTTTGATAGCAAATTGTTCATTTATTACTCATGACACACAAACAAGTATATACCTAAATGACACTATAGCGTAATAAGTACAAAAATAAATCACTTGCCCGGGAAAACCTAGAAGTTGAAAAATAGAATATTAATCTACAAATACTGCATATTTTTATTTTTAATAAAATGTAAAATGGATATGTTTATAAATATAAAATGAGTTCTAATAGAAAAAAAATCAATAAAATAAGTAAATTTGTGAGTTTTATTGCATTTATCAGGACAAATATGATGTTCACGTATGTTAGAGAAGATACGTAATTTTGAGGTTTTTTTAGGAGTGCACATGAAATTTCACTAAAAGTAAAGACAAGCAGTCTAGTGGTAGCGTAGGACCATTATATTATACTGTTCTTTCTTCTATTCTTTTTCAATAACTGAAATTCAACAAAACGAAAATAAATGAATAAAACTGATGTCTACTCATTCGCCGTATCTGACTGGACTTTCCAGTTCCCAATTTTCCACCCCCATCAAGTTCTTCCTTTATTGTTGAGAAGATGAGAGCGTTTCATACACGGCCTCAGTCAATTTCAATCCCCTACATAATATTACTACTTCTAACCAAGGAATTCAATAGAAGACCGCCATAATTAATTGCAAAATGCCATGTGTGCTTCCTTCTCACCTCTGACACTCTCATCTTCATCAATAAATTCAAGCCCAGCCTAGTATTGTGCCTTTCTTACACTACTGAGATTTTAGCAAAGGATTCAGGAATTGATGCTCTTGGGGGATGGAATCTTCTTGCTTTACTTCTACTAGGTACTAATTCTTGTAAGCTCTTGATTTTTTTTGTTCCTGCTTTGACAAGAAATTTCTTCTAATTTTTAGTTTAATTTCCCCAATGGCACGTTTAACCGATGATATAAGTCAACTCCTTTCTCCCCCTGTCCCAATCACAAATGATCATCTTTGTTTTCTGGTAAATAGAACGAGAAAGATCTAATTTCATTTGTATTGAATCCAAAAGGATCAAAATCCAGTTTTCTCATCTTTTATATATTGTTATAATTTATACACGGCTTTATCTAGGCCTTTTGGAAATTATAGTAACTTAATTGAAAAGAGACAACTTAATGTACATAACTTCTGTTCAATAGTTGCCGTTGTATCTATTTTAATTCTTTGAATCTTGTTAAGTTCTTTCTAAACTAAATTGATTGTGTTCATAGATTCTCTGTTGTATGTATCCTTCAAAAAAATGATGGTGTTTAATAATTACTCTATCCTTTAAATTCAAGTCCCACCGGGCACCTCTACGCTAATTGGAAAGGAACCAGCATTTGTGGAGTAATGGCAAACAGTTGACACATGTCTCCAATAAATGCACCAGCATAAGTCCATTCTGCTTCAAAATTTTGCATCTGAAAGTTATTACATTGAAATTTTTTTTATAATATTGAAAAGCTGAAAGTGATATATCATATATGGTGTGATGCATATGCCATATGATGTTTGAGCTGACATATTTATGTGACCTTGACTTAAAAAAAAAAAAAAAAGGTACACAAAATTGCTATATTATCTCATTTTGGTCCAATATCTAAATGAAATTTATTGATGCATTTGTAACTTGATTAACAATCAACTCATTTCTCCAAGAAATGTACAAAACGAATGTCCTGTGATCTCATACTTAAAATTTTGTGGCCTTGTGATATTTAAAATTTATATACTATTCAAGAAGAACATGCAATCTCCTTTTTAATTTTTGCAGCGAAAGTAGGGATGAATTTAGATGAGGATCTCAATTTTAGCACAAAATGAATTATCAATAAAATCTAGGAAGAATATAGACCGATCAAAGTAAAATTTAATTTATTTCAGGATGGTCCATTGATAATTGTTATTTAGATTTTATTCCTCTCCCCAACATTCGCCAACATCTGTCTTCCAATGGAATTTTGGTCATGTAATTAAACTTAAATAAAACTTTATTGTGATGTCTATTCAATTTTACATGGGGCTTTTTAGCTATTGCTTGCTTGTTTTTCTTACAGAAGGTTATTTTTTGTTAGCTAAAATTATAACACCATTTACCTGTTCTTTCTGTCAATTCAGATGATTGAGCAACATTTGTGCAATTGAAGTGTAATAAAGTGACATTAACTCACCAAAACCTCACCAAATGCTTCATTCATCAACCAGCATAGACCGAAATGCCAATGATCAGTACCAAGATGACTACGAAGATGTATATGAAGTTGAGGCTCCAATGTTTACCAGTGTGAGTTCTTCATCCAATCAAAGAAGTGAAACGAGGGAAATGCATAATGTCAAAATGCGTAGTGAGGCCAAACCACCCCCTTCAATCGATCAACAAAGTGAAATTGAGGAAGATATTGAAATCAAAATGCAAATCAACACCAACATACCTTCCACATTTAATCAAAAGAGTGACCCCAAAAATAAGCTTATAGATTTCATACCCATACCCATATACATCCCATCAATCGAAGAGGGAGCAATTGTTCATGGCCACAAAGAAACTAGGTTTTTGGATTTTCTTAGAGCTGCTCCATCGAAAGAGTGGTTCATGGCAGGCCGGTGGCTACCTATGCGCCGTGCTCCACAAAACAGAAACCAAGGTACCGGCGATGCTGCCTCAACCGAACAGCATAATCCAAACCATAGAAACCGTTTTCGCGTACCTTTTGTTAGAAGGATCAGATGGCAATCCTTCGTTGTTTGGTTTAAGAAATGGATCAAGGACCCGTCTAACATTGCCTTGTTTATATGGTTGTTAGCTTGTGCAATCGGGCTATTAATTTGGGGTTTAATATCAATCGGAGCTCTCAATAGCGCAATACCAAGCAGTTCAACTAGATCAGAATGGAATGAGGTGGTAAATCAAATACTAAACGCACTGTTCACCATTATGTGTGTGTATCAACACCCGAGAATTTTTCACCATTTGGTACTTATTCTAAGATGGCAGCCACAAGATAGAGAAGATGTGAGGAATCTCTACTCGAAGGGCAATTGGCCAAAACCACACGAAAGGGTGAGCATGTTATTTGTGGTATTTCTTCTCCATCTTACATGTTTCGCTCAGTACTTCTGTTGCGCGCTTTTTTGGGCTTATAATAGACACAACCGACCAGATTGGCCTTTGAATCTTGGATACGCAATTGGGATAGTATCCCCGATTATAGCGGGCTTGTTTACCTCTTTCGGACCTCTTGCTAGGCAGAGAGAACTAGCATCAGAAGACATTGAACATGGTGAAAGACGGTCTCAGCACGAAAACTGTAACTCAACTGTACCACAACTTGATCAAACTGAGCTCATGACGGTTTACAATCGAACAGTTGTGGTGACTAGCCCCGAGTGGATTGGCGGGCTTTTTGATTGTTGGGATGACGTAACTGTCTTTGTTCTCTCGTCTCTTTGCACTCTCTGTGTCTTCGGTTGGAACCTTGAGAGACTAGGCATGGGAAACATGTACGTGCACATATTCACATTCGCGCTATTATTCATCGGGCCATTACTAATTTTTTACATAACTGCGCTTAACATAGATGATGTCACAATACGATACATTGTCGGGATAACAGGAATTGTGTTATGTATATTTGCATTGCTATATGGGGGATTTTGGAGGATTCAGATGAGGAAAAGATTTAAACTGCCCGGAAATCCATCTTGCTGTGGCCAATCCTCAGTGACAGACTGCATTCAGTGGCAATTTTGTTGGGCTTGCTCACTAGCCCAAGAGGTAAGAACAGGAAACTTCTACGACATAGGGGATGACATGTTTTATACAACAGCAACTGACGAGGAGCATAGGGTGGTAATGGTACCGCTACCCCGGGACGGTGCCTCAGTGGGATTTATGAAGAATAATCGGAGTTTTTCCTGTCCACCTAAAATTGATCCTAATGAAGCCATATTTGGTGAGAAAATTAATGGTGATAGGTCCCACATTTTGCCGAATTCTCTTAAGAGAGGGGCAACATACGGAGGTGATCGTGCACTCAGGCCACCTCTTATACCGTTGATGCAATTGGAGACCAATAATAGTGAACGAAGAGCATGAACATAAATTTGATTGATTATGTTGAGGAATTGTGGGACTTTGCTCAGCTTCTTTCCTTTTTTGTTTCTTTCTTTGTTATTACTTTTTGTTCTTCCTTTTTTTTTTCTGTTACATTATGTCGGGATAGAAAGGATATCAATTTTTTTTTTTTAAGGTTAGTGCTTTAAATAAAAGATATAGAATTTGCCTACTATTTTTTAATTCTAAAGTAGGAAATGACTTGGGATGCTTAATTGGGGGGCAAATTTTGTTTGGTTTTTATACAGAAGATTGATGGAGATATTTATAAATTAACATGCGCTTAAAGGGTTCTAATCTATTTTAATAATACTTCATCTTTTAAAGTTTTTGTACATCATATGGCTATGTTTCTAATAAATGTAAATACCATGCTTATTGCTGGTACCTGTTCCGGAGCCATATGGACTCTGTACTTTGATCACATTTATGATTTATGTCCTTCATTTTGTGAAACACATGGATTGTCTCTTTCCGTGGGGCTGTTTTGTTCAATTGATTAATTTCAGCTCGAAATATTTAATATCTCCTGCATCTCGTTGGTACCGTACATAATTGGTAGTTGGTACCGTACCATGATTCTCAGTGCATCTACTAACTTGTTTTCTTATTTTTGCTTATCGATTTTGTATTCTTTCTGATGACTAACATGTACTGTCTCTGTTGTGAAATTTGGCACAATTTATCAATATTTTATTTTTCCTCTTTTTGGTTATCGATTTGTCCCTTTTTTTTTCCAAGTTCAATTAAAAACAACCTGAAAAATAATTATTTACCATTCAACGGAGCTTTAAAATATAGTACACTAACCTTGACCCAAGACATGACTCTGTACTCGGTCAAGTCAAACTTGTAGTGCGCTTCTAGAAAATTTCAAATGAGACATGCCAAGAACCGTTAATAATTCGCAAGCTAAATTAGTTTGTCAATATCGTAACCCGTTAGACTCGGTTTGCAAAATACAACAGGCATATATATTTAAAGGTACTTCTAGAAATATTTTGTTCTTTTTATATATCAGTTACAAGATTTTGTAAATATTGTTTATAAAAATTACGAGTAATAACAATGAAAAGATATATTCAAGTTTCTTTTATAATATTCTCAGTTTGCATTCGCCGGTTGACCTTGAAAAACATAATGACAGAAGACATTGTCAAACTACGTGTTCGTCAAAAATATTCTTGCAATCGCTGGTTGACGTTAAAAAAGACAATGACACCAATGTCTTTGTCAAATTATTAGTTTGTTAAAAATACTCGCATACTTTTAATCTTTACATGAAAATCCCGAACTTTAATATAAAAGAATGACCTCTTAAAGAGATTAAATTTACTTATAATTGTTAATTTGAGTAAGAACTAAGAAGTGATGAAGATATCCTTAAATATTTATAGCATTGTTTTTATTGAATAATAAAAAAGCTGAGTAACATATCAAAAATAAAGCAGGGTATTTCTGATGAGCATCGGATCTAAATCGGTATGCGTCAGCTCAAAATCATACAATTTGTTTTATAATTCATGTACGCTTGATCTATAAAAATATTAAGAAAAATACATGAATCATAAAGAGAACCAAACGGTTCCAAGAGAGTATCGGACTGACTTAGGTTCGATGTCCATCAGACATGCCCCTATGCCAGCCTCTTCCTATAAAAAAAACATTGAATGTCTGTTTGTTTGTTTCTTCTTCTTTTTTTACATTTTGCGTTCTTCATATTGTTTGCTTAACTTATTTTTATAGAAAATATTTTATACCATGAACAATCAAAATTGGAATAAGTATAAATGAAAATGAATAACAATATATATAAAATATATATTAGAAAATTTTCAATTAAAAATAGGAGTGCGTAAGTAAACACTCTTTTTAAAAGAATGTACCAGTTAGGTTAATAACTTGACCCAAGGCATTCCCTCTTTCAATAATTTTGGGTTAGGTTTTAACCAACTCACCAAAAAAATATTGGTTATGAATTTAGAAGAAAAAAAGAGTAGAACTAGGGTGTTTTAAGTTATCAAATTTTTTGGTGAACTAAAGTCTAAAATCCGTTAAATCGATTTTAAATGACGAACTCGAACTGTTGAAATCTGCATACCTTACGAGTGATGCATCTACATGTGAAAATTTGAAACATTCAAATTAATTTAGTATGAAGTCAAGTAGTCAAAAAACATTCCAAAAATGAATGAATTAAAATTAATTTATTAACTTTTTTAATTTTGACAACTTGACTTCATATTAAATTAATTTGAATATTTCAAATTTTCACATATAGATGTATTACTCGTAAAGTATGTGAGTTTCAATGGTTCAAATTCGTTATTTAAAATATATTTAATAAATTTTAGACTTGAGTCACTAAAGAGCTCTGTTAACTTAGACTCTAATTCTATTTGAAAAAAGATACGTACCGGTTAAAAGATTTTTTTTTATTTTGGTGAGTTGGTTAAAACATAACCCAAAATTATTGAAAAAGTCCGAAAAATCAAATTATATCAGATTGAGCCCAATATTATCGCCCCCTCCGAGTTTTGGGTTTTTTCATGGATTTGCTCAAATATAAATTTTCTTATTAAAATATGAGACCGGGAGGGTATTTACCTTCAAGCCCAAATTCTCGGATTCGATTCACAAGATCAGTTTGAACAATTTGATCACAAATGGTAGTATTGTATGAAGCTTAAATTTTAAGCTTCACAATGGAGCATCCATTCGGCAATCAAGTTGAAAAATATTTTAAAAAAAAGCTTTAAATTTGATAAAATACTTAAGTCATGTGAAATTATAGCTTAAAAACTTAGGCAAGTTTAAAAAAGATAGACCAAAGAAGAAGAGAAAAGGTTCGGGTCCACAGACACTTGTTCACGGTCTATCCATAACCTTATCTACTTTCATGTAACTATTTTTAACTGACTCGGTCCCCATGTTCCAACGGAAATTCAAAATCTTTCCAGATTCACATATTTAAATCTTCTTTCACTATCGTCTCTTTCCTTTTTTAATCTCATTTTCAAAAACTTCCAATTAGATTATTTTCCTTCCCGATCATATCAAATCATCTCAATCGGGCGCGGCACCACCGATCGGACCCAGCACCACTGATCGGAGTTCTTTCTCTGCTTGTCTCGCTAACCCCTTTATCTCTCTATAGATGACACCGATCTCTTTTAAGCAAGGGTCCCAACAACGTCAAACGTAAGGTTTTCTTCAACATACTGTACGCAAGGCGTTCTTCCATGATGAAGTCTCTCATCAAGATATCGATAATCAAAGGAAAAATCATAAAGGTTGCTTTGACGATGTTAATCAGACCATCGCCACACCAGGTAACTCCGAATGCTTTGTACAATTTCTTATTTGATTCGTAAATCCTAGGATGCCTTATGTGAACAAATAATTGACGGATGCATATCCTATTTTAATTCGTAGGGATGTCTTTTGTGAATAAATAATTAAAGATAACTTCGAATGCTTTGTACGATATCCTATTTAATTCATAAATCTTATGGATGTCTTTTGTGCATGAATGAATTTTGTTTTTATCATACTTATGATAAATATTTTAATCAATATTTTTTTTTATCTATTTAAGTAATTAATACTTGTGTTTTTATCGGTTATCAACAGTTAGGTGTTGTTCGTGTTTTTATTGTTTGTGCTTTGAAAATCTGAATTACGTTTTTGATAAAATTTATTATTTAAGTTACAGCACTGAATGACAAATTTTACAGGATTGGTGCAAGTAAAATGACACTTTTTCTTATATTTAAAAATTGTAATTAGTTTTTATTAGATTTTTTTTACATAAGTTACAGCTTTGAATTAGTAATTTTACAGGATTGGCAAGTCAGTTTTATATGATATATGTTGTTATTTTTTAAATGCTATGTATATCATTTTCTATTATAGATGGGTTTGATTTACGGTATAGGTGACATATTTTACAGTGTATATGTGATGTTTTCATATACACTTTATATTATTTTTTATGAGATGTATATGTTACATTTTATATTAAGTAATTTACATTATATAAGATATACTAATGTAGTATTATGAAGACATTTTAATGTACATCATTATATATATATATATAGAGGAGGGATCGGATTACACCATCCATTTGGTGACATCGCGTGACAATGTCAATTTTTGAAATTTCAAAATCCAAATAGTCGATCCAAACCGTTCAATATGATGGATATATTAAGAGTAACTTGGAAACCAAATTTTATATTTTTCTGAATTTTTTTACTATTTATTAAGTATTTAACAAAATCGCTATATTTAGACCGCTGAATTTTTGAACCCCTCTGAATAAACCCAAAAAAAATTCAGAAAAATGTAAAATTTGATCTGCAAGCACATTTTAACATATCCATCAAGTTGAACAGTTTGGATCGACCATTTGGACTTTGAAAATGGACGGTGTCATCCGATGTCACCAAAAAACGGTGTCATTTGATCCCTCCCCATATATATATATATATAGAGTTGGGCTATGATGCATTGCAATGCATGGAGGGATTTGTGCATTGGACCATAAATCTAAAATTCAAAATCCAAATGGCAGATCCAAACCGTTCATCTTGTTCTCCATATTAATATGTGCTTGGAGACCAAATTTTATATTTTTCTGAATTTGGTTACTATTTATTAAGTATTTTACAAAATTGTTGATCCAACGGTGGCTCCTGATTTTACTGTTTTGTTAAGCCACCATTGGATCAACAATTTTGTAAAATACTTAATAAATAGTAAAAAAATTCAGAAAAATGTAAAATTTGGTCTCCAAGTACATATTAATATGGAGAACAAGATGAACAGTTTGGATCGGTCATTTGGATTTTGAATTTTAGATTTATGGTCCAATGCACAAACCCCTCCATGCATTGCAATGCACCCATAGCCCATCTCTCTCTCTCTCTCTCTCTCTCTCTATATATATATATATATATATATATATTGTGTTTAACATTCTATAATATTGATTTTTACAGTTTTGCTCCAATAGATTTTGATTTGAATGAAGATTTGGCATGTGTTAATTCTACCATGAATGATGTTGCAGAAATTAGGATTGTAGCAATTATGGTTTGTGTTGAATATTATGGCAAGTGATAATTAGGTTTCTTATTTTGTGGTGAATATTATGGTTTATGTTGAACAGATGTTGTGTGTGGTGAATATTATAGCTTTGTTGAATAGATAATGGATTTATGTATAGATTTAGAAATTTTATACTATACATGGAATTGATTTATAGTTTAGATTTATAAATTTTACAATATTTTGTTTTTGTAGTTTAAGCTGAAATTTTGTATTTTTTTTTACATTTTATTTTATTCTTTTCATATGATTATTTTACATTATTAAAATTTTATAGTTTTTAGGTTTTGTTTTCACAGTTTAAATTCACAATTTTACAGCATTGAAAATTTATATATTTTAAATTGTATTTAATATTTCATGTACTAATTTTACATTGTTGTAAATTTATAGTTTTTACTTTTTATTTACAATCTAAGTTTACAATTTTACAGTATTAAAAATTGACATTTTTTAAATTTTATTTAATATGCTAATTTGACAATTTTGTAATTTTATAGTTTTTACATTTTAATTTCACAGTTTAACTTGATATTTTTACAATATTGAAAATTAATATTTTTTAACATTTTTTTTATTGTTTTCATCTATGAATTTTGCATGCCTGTAATTTTATAGTTTGTACATTTTATTTTTATAGTTAAAGTGGTCAATTTTACAGTATTAATTATTTTAATGATTAATTTGCGTGTTTATTAAATCGAGAAAAAAAATCGAAAAAATTTAATTTGGCCTTTTTATCACGTTTTTTGTCAAAATAATTGCTAATAACTAACACTAACTGCCAATAACTTTCTATAACTGCAATTTTCAAAACTATAGTTTGAAAGTACATTTTTTTGTCCTGTTGTGCAAGTTGCAATCTGTTTCTAACTATCATGGGACCACTTCAAATAGTTGCTGGATATTTTGTGATTAATTGATAAATTTTATGTGATATATTGTATAATTATACAATATGTAGAAGTAGTTTTACAGTATTCATGAAAGTCAAATATATGGACAAATAGTGGATAATTAGACGCATCCAAAGAAAAACTAAGAAAGTAACATTAAATTTGATAAATGAGCACCTGTTTGGTGGACTTAACACTCCTTGAAGCACTACAGGATACTAAGAAGCTTTAAGACATAATTGTCAAACACTATCAAAATAATAAATCTATCATCCCTTGGATTTGTTAAAAATTGCCAAGGAAAATGGAGTAGAATGAGCTCCACAGCGTGTATCTCGGGCTAAAAATAGGCCCAATTTATTTATACTTTGCGTAAGCCCAATTATATTCCTTATATTATATCATTGATCGTTGTCAAAGACCTAATCTCGCAAATATAAAGTGGATAAATCGATTATATAATCACTGACGTAAAATTGCAAATATAAAGTTGATAAATCGATTATATAATCACTGGCGTAAAATATTATATTATTTTTTCTCTTTGCAGTACCAGCCGTCCCAATGAACCCAATATGTTTTCACATTTTACCTCCACTAATTTGGCGCACTAATCAAACCTTTTTGACTTTATTACTTTTCACTATTTTAAGAATTTAAATAAATTTTTTTTCTCACAAATTTGGTGGGAGTCATCGGCCTAGTGCATCAACTGTCTTATCTTGGTTCTGTTCAAAAACAGAAATGTCCAAAGTTTTGCAGTGTCTAGAAGGGAAATTTTTTATTCATAGAAATTAAAAAAAAGGGAGAGAGAGAAACAAAAAAAATACAGAGTTTGTGATATTGGTAAAAAGATCGATACAAATTTTATCAATTATAATAATTAAAACAGTTAGGATAGGTAAAATCTATACCCATCCTAATTTATCATGGATCTTCTGTGAAGACGGTGCTGCATAAAATCAAAAATTGATATGTTGTCATTCTTGTTTTGATGACGGTGCCGTAGAAGATCCATGATAGATTAAGATGGATATAGATTCTAACTATTCTAACTATTTTGATTATTAGAATTGGTAGAATCTGTACCGATCTTTTTATCAATATCACAAACTCTGCAGTCTTTCTATTTCTCTCTTTACCTTCTTTTCAATTTCTATGAATAAAAAATTTCCGTCTAGAAGCATCCATAGTTCCATACACAGCTTTAATTTGGAAAACTAATGATAATGAACTACAACGATTAGTTATTTGTTTGGGAACTGTGTTTAGAGTCATTGAATGTTATCAATGCATCAAACAGTTATCAGCAGTTTACAAGTGATCATAATTGGTATTTTGTACCGACTTGAAATTGTTGACAACAAATTAACTTTACAATCATAACAATATTTGTTGCATTATTACCCTTATTAATTGGTTGTATTAAATACATATAATTTGAGTGTAATTTAATATTCTATCATGATCCATTATTTATTGGATCATTTGCAAAATTTTAATTTAATTATCTGATAAATAATAAAAATTTGCATCAAATTTTATCATTATTAAGTGTATGACATACATTAAGTATAGATCATATTTGAATTGTCGATTTCATAATAAAGTATTATTTATAGCGTTAACATTGTTATATTATACGTGTGAATATATTGTCAACTAAATTCATATTAATAAAGTTCACCTCTTATATAAATCACATAGAGTGAGTCTATGGTACTAAGCATATCACGGGTTGTTACCGTGCTACGGCTCTATATTCGAGTTTTCAAATCCTAATGGTCGATCCGAACCGTTCATCTTGTTCTCCATATTAATATGTGTTTGGAGACCAAATTTTATATTTTTTTGAAAAATTTTTACTATTTTTTTAGATATTTAGAAAATCACTTGATCTGAAAATTCTGGACCATCCAAAAACAATGATTTTCAATAAATCTAAAAAAATAGTAAAAAAATTTCAAAAAAATGTAAAATTTGATCTCCAAACATATATTAATATAGAGAACAAGATGAACGGTTCAGATTGACTGTTAGAATTTGAAAACTCGAATATAGAGCCGTAGCACGGTAACAAATCATAATATGCATAGTACCATAGACTCACTCAATCATATACCATATATATATATATATATAATACAGTATCATAAATAATGCACAAGTGCCATATCATGATTAGTAGAACTAGGGTTGAACTTAGTTGCTCTGAACTCAATTCTAAAATCTAATTGACTTCAAATGACGAATTTAAATCGTTAAAATCATTCTACTTTACGAGTGATGCATTTACATACAAAAATTTTAAAATTTTAAATTAATTTTGTATAGAGAAGTGGTAAGAAAAATATAAAAAAATAAATGCATTCAAATTAATTTATAAACTTCTAATTTTTACCACTTGACTTTATACTAAATTAATTTCACATGTTAACACATCACTCATAAGCAGTGTTTTAAAAGTCTGTCTATTCGGCCGAATATTCGTATTCGTTTGGAATCCAAATAGAAAATAGTATTCGATCCAATATACGATTTTGAATATTCGGCCGCACATTTGATTATTCGGTCACATATTCGGCTAAATTGATATCAATATATGAATATTTCAATATTTCATTTAGTATGAGATGAGGATCGGTATTTTAATATTTCATCATCAGTTTAATATGTACAGTCAATTATAAATACTTTCTTTGTATACAAATTAATATGAATTTTTATTTTAAAATCCGCATATATAAATCCAAATAAAAATCCGTATATGTGGTGGCTTTCTGAATACCAAATAAGAATCGATTTTTAAAACACTGCTCATAAGGTATAAGGATTTCAGCAATTTAGATTCATCATTTGAAGCCAATCTGATAAATTTTTAGAGTTGAGATACTTAGGAACACCCTAGTTCTACTATATTATGATAGTTAGTTTAGAGTAAGGCTTGGGTGCTATGGATAGCATAGAGGCCTCTATGCTACGGCTCAATATTCAAGTTTTCAAAATCCAAACAGTTGATCCAAACCGTTCATCTTATTCTCCATATTAATATCTGCTTGGAGACTAAATTTTACATTTTTCTGAATTTTTTTACTATTTATTAAGTATTTTACAAAATTGTTGATCTAACGGTGGCTGCACAAAACAGTAAAACCGTTGGATTAGCGATTTTCAAAGTGGCTTAATAAATAGTAAAAAAAATTCAGAAAATTATAAAATTTGGTCTCCAAGCAGATATTAATATAGAGAATAAGATGAATGGTTCAGATCAACCGTTTAAATTTTAAAAACTTAAATATTGAACCGTAGCATAGAGACCTCTATGCTATCCATAACACCCAAGCCTTACTTGTTAGTTTATCTATAAATCATGAAATACTAGTTAGTTACAAATTGACAAACGCATTTTATAAGCGACGTTTAGACATGATATTCTGTGCTTACAAAATGTGTGAATATTATTTTGACTATACAGTAACAGTATACACACTAACTTTGTTGCATATCTAATCCCTACTACAATTGTAAAGGTAATCTGACACAGATTACCACCGATGTCTACAGAAAAAAGTGCATTTCCAACATTAACCAACTTAATTTGCCTTTTGCTTGGACGTAGATGTTTCCTTGGCCCCATTTCACAGTATCATACCTAATTTTTGACAAGGACCTTGTGATTATATATTCTGTCTCATTCTTCTCTTCTTTCTACATTGTCTTTATGTTTCTCCTATAGAGGCTAAACAAAACATATTCGGAATGAATTGTGCTAAAATCATATTTATGTTTGCCTTGGAACTAATATAGATAAGAAATGATCAGTACGTAACGAATGCGCATTCAGAAAAAGATAAATCACTGACATTTATTACTAAGAAATATCTAATTAAATATAATAAAAAGTAACTGCTTTAGAATAATAAAATTACAACTCTTCATTTTTAATTAGATATTCACGATAGATAGTAAGTAATACAATGTGAGGCTATTGCAACAAAAAGTAAGAAAAATTTACATTTTGAGATGCACAAATAAAATATTTGATAATTTGACACCTTGATGCAAAAGTTTTCCTGATTTTAGATAAATATGGATAAACTTCTTTCAAAACAGTCTAGTACAATTACAAATTTCAATTTCTTCTAAATAAGTTTTTAGAATAAGTTGGTTTTTGTTTGAAATTTTAACAACTAATTCGGTCTAAAATGATTATTTGAGGATCAACTTGGTTCATTTTTAAGGTTCAAGGCCCAACTTGATTTTCTTTTTCAGGAGCTCGAGATTCAATTTGATACAATTGAATGTTTAAGAACTAATTAAAGTTTATGAATCAATCTTTAGTCTAGTAGAGGTCGCTATCAATTCTTCATCAATATTAAATAGTTGAATGACTTGATCTATAATCTTTACTCAAAAAAAAAAACACTCAATTTAAGGGCTGTTGAATTTCCCTGGTACATTTGGGAACTCATTTGTACAGGGTGAATTTTGGTGCATACAGCGTTTGAATTTTTGATGGACCAAAAGGCCCCTATCCAGCTCGATCCCTTACCTTCGCTATAGGAACATTTTGGTAAATAAAAAATTCAAACGATGTATGCACAAAATTTCACGCTGTAAAAATGGATTCCCGTGCATTTGATGATCCATCACAAGCGATAAAACACTTGTTGCGTCTTATTCATGTATTGATGACATCTACAGTTTCTTGCTTCAAATTTAAAAAACATTATTAAGATTATCCATTAAATTATTGACCAACGATGTAATGTAATTGTTAATTATAATCAATTAATCATCAATTCTTTTTCCTGACATAACCCTGATTCTGATGATTCATTCACCGACATGTATATCTGAAGAGATATTTGGCTTACCTAAATTTGATCTCAAGATATTGACACATTGGGTACAAAATAGTAACATAGATACTTAATGTGAAAGTTCTAAATCATTATAGATAGATATAGCATACTAAACTCCGAAAATATGATAAATGGAGCGAGGCAGTCTGATAAATATCAAACTAAATTCAGTTCGAAGTTTAGTCGGAGTTGTTCAATCCACATCAAGTTTCGTACAAATTTTAAAATTATTTGTGTAAAATTTGATTTGGATTAATAGTTCTCACAAAACATCATACCAAATTTGATATAACGCTCATCAAACTGACTCGGATTCCTTTTGAAATAGGATACTACGGTAACAATAAATAAGTAATATCTTCACTTGAAATAATTGTGTATCCAGTACTAATTAAAGATGTAGGGGTCGTCTTTCGGATCCTCTAATTCTAATTGATTCTCATTCACGTTACTGAAGGTGCGGCCATTTTTATTAATATTTCTGAAACAAATGGAAATTTTAAAAATGTCTCTGTCCTCAATTTTCTTTTATAAATGCTCTGACTGCCTGGGCCCAAGGCAGCCCAAAATACCCTGTGAGGCGCCACCTCCTGAGGCGCCCCATAGCACATGTGAGGCGCCAGCCCCCAGGGCGCCTCATGTGTGTGTGTGTGTGTGTGTTTAGTATTTTGATTTGAATAATTTTGTAAAAAAAGTTTAGAGTTTATGTATATATGTATGTGTATGTCAAAAATTAAAATATTATGTGTATGGCTACCGGAAGTACTTCGGCGGAGGTGCTTCCGGAGTTATATTTTAGCGTGTGATGATCAAACAACAAATCTAAACCATTAGATGTTCAATCTATTATAAAATCTGCTTGGAGACCAAATTTTACATTTTTTGGAATTTTTTTACTATTTATTAAGATGGTTTGAAAATCGTTGTTTTTATTAAAATTCTGCACCATTAAAAAACAGCAATTTCAAACCATCTTAATAAATAGCACCTCAGCCGAAGTGCTTCCGATAGCTAATTAGCCACACTCCATATACATATATAGTTGTAAAAATAGTTCAACATAGTTCAACAATAAAAAGTTCAACAGTACAATCAAAAGCACAATTAAAGTTCATAACATAGTTCAAACCAAACAAATCAATTTGCATAAGCAAAATACTACAATAGCATACAATTGGGGGCTAAGCCTTACGAGCTAAGGAGCTTGCTCTGTTCTTTTCCTCAGCCTGACAGACGCATGTAGGACACTCCCACGTAGTGAGACGGGCGTCATTCATCAGATCTGCATGCGGGTCCATGCAATTGGGATGAATAGCTTTGCCACATTTTCAACAGAAGAACATATCCACCATATCTCCCTTCAGCTCACATAAGCAGCATTATCCCCATCTAGGTGGAGGGACCCTGTCCACCCAGCATTCCATTAGCATTTTTCTAATTGATGGATCAAGAGTGCTAAGAAATTCTTCATTATTTTTGGGTGAAAACATTCTTTCCACATTCCTCATTGCGTAGGCTTCAGCCGTCCAAAAATTATTAATAAATGCTCTTTTTGCTTCGTGTTCGGTTTTAGTTCTTTCTCTATTTTTTCCAACTTTGGGAGCCATTATAACTAGGGTTTCAAATGACAGCAAATGATTAGGAAAGCTAATTATGTGCGTAACTAAATACTAACTGTACAGTAATCAACGGTTAATTAGGAAATAATTAGAAAATATTTAAAAAATAATTGAAATAAATATTTTAAAAATAATTAAAAGAAATATTTAAAAAATAATTACAATTTTTTTTTAAAATAATTAAAAAATTAATTTAAATTACCTGTAGCTGTAGTCGCTCAGAAAATCGTTCGAAATCACCTTCAGCTCTTTCTCCCTTTTCTCTGCCTTTGAGGTGGGAGGTAGACTGATGTTGGAGTGAGAAGAGAGAGAGGAAAAATGAATAAATAGGCATCCCTAGTGGACCGCCCCTGTCATAGGCGGTCTGCTAGGAGTGTGGGTCGCAAATAAAAATTACGATTTCAAGATAATTTCTTAGTTTGAATGTATTTACTTGAAGTGCACTGTTACGCTTTTAATTATATTGTTGAACTTTAATTATATTATTAAACTGTGTTATAATAAACTTGCTATTTTGCTGTGTGAACTTTTTTGTTTGGTTTGAACTAAGTAATGAACTTTAATTGCTCTTTTGATTGTATTGTTGAACTATGTTTATAACTATACTTATTTCTAAGCCTTATGAGCTAAGAGTGTGGGTCGCCAAAAAAAATTACGGTTTCAAGATTAAAAAATACCAACATGAGTTAACTGAGTTAGAACGAACAATTCAACGAAAAATAAGAATATTGTGTGTGTCGTACTTTTAATATTAACTTGTAATTACCTGCAAGAGCTGGCGACATATCGTGACTGTCGATAGCCTCTAGTTGGTAGTTTGGATTTCGCGGTGCAGACTTTATCTCCCGCCAATTGATGTTCTCCCCGACATCGCGCAGCATGCCAATGAGGCGGCCCTCAAAACCGCCTGTCTCCACAATTGGTGCAGTGTGCTGGAACATTTGGCATCCTATATATCGCCAAGCATCCCTCGCCATGCACACCAAGCTGTGTCCAACTCCTCTCGTAGCGGCCAACAGCTGCACACAACATGACTATGCCAACGGTAAGTAATTAAAATTTACAATTTTAAATTAAAGTATGTTTCGGTTATACTTATCGCGCGAGCATTGATCGGACCCCAAGGCATATAATTCTTGGATAAATCCATCAGTCTACGTCGAAGGGTCTCGCCATAATGGCCCGTCAAGTAGACTGACGGCATGCCCCATCTCTGGTACCATACGGCATATCTCAGATCTCCGGGACCAGCACCCAACGAATCAATAGATGGCGGGCTCCATAAGTGCTGCTCCGGATGTCGAGCCCAGTTGTACTGCATGACAAAATGCTGGCTCCAGTCGACTTTCGACTTAGCGTGCGCCGTTTTGCAAGTGCAATTAATTAGAAACGAGAGAAACAGTGGCAATATTAAAGTGATAATGAAATTAAGTAGATGATACTTACTTGTGGAACTTGTCAGTAGCATCCTTGCCCATCAGCGGGTGCTTCAGAATGAAAGCATCCAAGCCAAACTGTCGAGATACCTTATTGGGGTAGTGATACTCGACTATCTATAAACAGATGACCGATCCCCGATAATACCATAGCTGTGTCTGCTCTAATGTCAGCGGGCTCAGCCATCCATGCTGATACCATGGACGATAAGAAAACCACTCAATATTCGCATCTCGGAGCATCTGGAGCTGACCCTGGACATAAGAAATCCCCCTACCCTTCTCTTCATGATCGTGATGACTGCCCCATATAGCGGCGTACACAGGGCATCTTTCTGGGTCAGGACCTCCCCACCGGGGATGTGGCAATGGTATAACTGGTCAATTTATAGGCAGATGTGACCACGACCAATGCTGGAGCAGAAGAAGTGGTCCAAAAAGCTGTTTATTCTTGACCTGAAAATTTAACTTAAAATAAAAACTGGATGCTTCTTATCCAACCTTCAATAACAACGTATATTAATACAGACTTACCAAACAAGCATGACAGAGGCCTCTGTATAAGTGGGCAAGGACAGCTCCACCCTAGATCCATCTTGATTCTCTCTCCAGGTCCCTCAGCAGGGAGAGATACATCATTGGGACTGCGTCACCGCTGGAATCCTTGAACATGACAGCACCGCACAAATCCAGTACATACGCCCTAGTATACCTACAATGTAAAATAATCGATATAAATAACTGAGATTGTTGACGAACCACTAAGTTAATTTAAAAAGTGTAATAGTACCTCCTGACCGCCTCAATGTCATCAGTATCGAAAAATATCTGATTCTGGAAGAAGTGAGCCCGGAGTATCTTTAGCGAAATACAGTACCCAGAATAGCGGAACTCCTCCTCCTCCCCCTTCTTCTTCTTATATTTCTTTTGCAGAGTTTTCAAATCACACCCTAACAACTCCGGTATCATCCTCTGCAGCTCTGGATGGTCTGAGATGCCACCTATGGGGTCGCCATCGATACGTAAACCCCATAGGGCGCTCATATCACCGAGGGTGACTGTTATCTCCCCAGGAGGGAGATGAAATGTTTGCGTCTCAGGTCGCCATCTCTCCGCTAGACCATGCATCAGAGACACATCAATCCTACTCTGCGGCATGGTTGCAAGCTGGTACAACCCGAGGTTCAAGATGCATCGCTGCATTTCATTATGGGGAACGAATGGAATCTCAGACCTGCGTTGCCTCACCATAAGCATGACACCATCCTGTAATTATTATCAATTTGTCAGACTGAAATCGTGCAATTTTTTTAGTAACTTAACAGAATGTCATTTTTTTAAAGTATAAAAATCACGTACCTCAAGAGATGCCAATGACACGCGGTGCTTAACATGATGGGTCCATAGAAGAGAACTAAATATGTCCGGATCATGCACACCATCTGGAAAATTGGCCTGAGACGACAGATCCGCTCCAGTCTGATCCTGAAAACCCCTGCCAGTTGTATCGGCCTGAGACGACGGGCCCTCTCCAGTCGGATCCATCGAGGACGTGCCCGCTCCACTCAGATCCACAGCATCTGCACCCACTGCAAGCTCAGCTCATACTCCCCACTGTCTAACTCTAGGCATACTACATTTACAAAAAAATATTAATCAAAACATACAATTTATATAAATTTTTTTTAATAAGAATTGCATGTATATGATGTTCATGCATATACAATTAATTTACACTTTGCATGTAAGTAAATTGCATGCATATGCATTTTTCTTTTTTACAAAAATTAATTTTGTTGAAAATAAATAAACTTTACCAAAAAAAAATGCATATACAATTCTGGATTTAATTTTTGGGTGTATATGCAATTTGTTTACAAAATTATTTTTGCATGTATATGCATTTTTTTTGTAAACAAATGAACTTTTACAAAAAACAAAATTAATTTTAAAATATTTGCAGACCTAAATTTTAAAATTAGAAAAATGAGATATACATAAAATTTACTTACAATAAAAAAAAAATATATATATATATATATATATATATATATATATATATATCATTTTTAAACAAATATTGATATACTTCAAAATAATTAGTTTTACTTCAAATCTTTTGTATTCGTATATACATATTTTTTATGAACTATCACAAAAATAATTTTCAAAAAATAAATATGCATATTTTTAAATCATAAACCCAACAACTAAATTCATAAACAGTTCAACCATTTGAACCATAAATTCTAACCGTAAATTGAATCGTAAACCCTAAATTTCAAAAAAATTCACAATTTACAACTATAAATCCTAAATTGAACCATATGACATTCAAGCAATTTTACCATGAATCATCATCCTAAATTCAAGCAATTCAAGCAATTCAAGCAATTAAGCAATTCAACCATCTAATTCAAGCATCCAATCGAACCAAACCGAACCAATTCGACCAATCGAACCAATTCATGTCATTGCCACAATTCAAGCATCCAATCGAACCAATTCGACCAATTCAATCAATTCAACTAATTACTCACATTTAACCCTTAAATATCAAATCGAATCAAACCGAATCACATTACACAATTCAATCACATTTAATCTAAAACCTAAACTCTAATCGAATCAAAAACAAAGAAAACTTACTTGTTTAATCGAGGGAGAAGCGAATCGAGGCCGGACGTCATGCGAGGTAGAGGTGCGTGGTGCGGAGCTAGGGCAGCGGTTAGGGTGGCCGGTGGGGCTCGGGTGGGGTGGGGGCAGGGGAAGGCTAGGGTTTTTTCTTTTTGGGGGGTTTCTGGGCGGGTGAAAGGCACAAGGGAGAGAGAGGGACGGGTGCGGGGGGTTATGTTTTGGGTAGTGGGGCGCCAGGGCAAGGGGAGCCTCATAGGGGGCATGAGGCGCCTGACAGGGGGTATGGAGCGCCAGTGTGTGGGGCACCTCACAGGGTATTTTGGGCCACCCTGGGCCCAAGCGGTCAGGGCATTTATAAAAAAAATTAGGGACAGGGGCATTTTTAAAATTTACATTTGTTTCAGGGATATTAATAAAAACGGCCGCTGAAGGTGATCTGAATTCAGAGTTGTTCAATTAATATAAGACCAAATTTGATATAAAGTCAAGCCATCCAATTCGTATCAATATTCATTCATAATTCACACAAACACTACTGGTGTTGTTTGTGCGAATCTTAATAAGAATCGGACAGATCTAACTTGAAAAAATAAAATTTAATCGGATATCCCATTGAACCGTTCTTTCCCTCCAAAATCTCTATGCTGAAAACAATATTTTATTTTTTTCGGTCAGGAAGGCTCGCGCACGCACACGCTATATAACATCGGACCATATTAGATCAGATTTAATTGATTGACCGGAATCATATCATTCAATATGATTAAAAAAAGATCCTGAATTAATGTTGTACTAAGAGGGATGCTATTGGGAAAGATGTCATCTCTCCCAACCCGACTGGCGATAAAAGAGGCGATTCTACAAGGAGTGCTACGACGTCAAGCAACCACAACAACGGCCACCTACGCTAGTGTGGTCAAAGAAGGACTTCATATTGGACCTCACGCAGTTCACCAAGTCAGTGAAGCACCACACCAACCACCCAACTACACCATTAAATGTGGCTATAACCCCCCCCCCCAAAGGAAGCAGAGTCAAAGGAAGGATGGACAGAGGTAATACGACGCAAGACGCGAACCCCCAAGCAGGAAAGAAGAACTGCACCTAAGGCAAATAAACACACGGCTTTACTCAAATCTCAGGGGAGGTGTTTTAAATGTCTCGAATGGGGACATACACAATTTGAGCGCAGAAATGGTGTAAAATGTCATAAGTGCAATGGCGTTGGACACATAGCTAGGAGGTGCAACACTATGGGTAAACCGGGTATAAATCCCCCCTCTCCACCCACGCAACCGTTGCCCCCAAACATTTTCACCGCACCCCTAAGCAACATTTCAACCTCTTGAGATGGACTTTGAAAACTGGGAAACCGTCCCCATGCTCGGACCTGAGCTTGTTCAGCCTTGTGCACCCCAGCAACGTGTGTTTTTCCCACCAAATGACGACATTAACTCACCAAACACCATGCTAGACCAATCAGCAATTGTTCTTCTGGGACCAGGAGCAGCCACGGTTAACCAGCTCCATCGCTGCATCACCTCTATTATTTCAAACACGTTTGGATGTCACACAGAGGAGTTCAAGATTTCACCACTGAACCCAGAGACGGGAGATGTACTGTTGGAGTTCCCCTCCAAGGTGCTTAGAAACATAGATGTTCACATAGGAGTCTATACAGTGGCTCGAGGGGTGGACATACAACTTCGTGCATGGACCACGAGCATCAACATGGCACGCGACCCTACCACCCACAAGGCACGAATCACCATTCATGGACTTCCAATGCAATATTGGAACTTCATAGGTGTCAGCTGGCTAATCTGTGGATTTGGATACCCAAAACTCATGAAACCAGTCATAACTAACGGCAACTTCGAAACACTGAAGGTCCTCATCTCATGCTATGGCCCTGCGACCATCCCGCCGTCGGTCTGGTGTCACAAGAACCCACACTCAACTATTGTTCACATCAAGTTGGAAGGGTGGCTTCCAAACCAGCCGCTCCCGCTGCCCATTTACACCGACAGTGACACGAAGCAAGGAAGCTCAACCTTGGGTCCGCAAAGAGGTCGCCATCGTGATCACATGCTGGTAAGGCAACCGGCGGGCAGATATGGAGACCGGCAAGCGAATAGAACTAGAGAAAGGAGGCCTGTTGGAGGCTCCAGTGTTATATATATGCACAATAGGTGCTTCATTATGCCAGAAAAGAAAAAATCCCCCTTGGACTACTAAAACTGGATATCAAAAAAACTTTTGATACTGTTAGCTGGGAGTTCACAAGTAAGGTCCTAGAAAATTTGGGATTCACACAGCACTGGATTACGATCATCAATAAAATGGTATTCCAAGGAGCATCACAAGTTTTGATTAATGGATTGCTGGGAAAGAAAATAGAGCTGCGTCGAGGAGTCCGACAAGGGGATCCACTATCCCCATCTCTATTCATTATAGCTATAGACTTCCTTGCACGATATCTACAGAAATTGGTACAAACGTGAGCAGTACGATTGCCGGTACAACAAATGCAGCCATGTTTACTATATGCGGATGGTGCATTACTATTTTTCAAGCCGGATGTCAATCAGGCACAAGCGATAAAGATAGCATTGCTGGTTTTTCAAAGGGTATCAGGACTAGAAATTAATTTGCAAAAGTCAGAGATCCTACTCATTAACATGCAACAGGGGCAGACAGCAAATCTAGTTCAAATTTTTGGCTGTAGGTTGGTTGAATTCCCATTCACCTATTTGGGACTCCCATTGTCAGACAGAACACTGCCCAAACATTCATACTTGCCACTATTGACAAAGCTCAATGCGAGATTGGCAAGATGGGCAGCGTAGTTTCTCTCCATGGCTGGTAGAATGGTGCTTCTAAACTCAATCCTGTCTTCCTTGCAGATCTACTTTATGTCTGTTTTGAAATTGCCTAAATGGGTAATAAAAGAAATTGACAAAATTAGACGGAGATTCTTATGGCACGGTGTAGCAGATCAAAAGAGAGGTTACAATTTAGCAAAATGGAGTGAGGTGTGTGAGCCTGAGACAATCGGTGGTCTAGGCATATTGGATTTGGAGATATTTAACAATTCCCTGCTACTGAAGTGATATTGGCTATGGCATGAGACTGGACACCGACTTTGGAAACCCCTCTTCCTACACACAACAGTAATACAATATGGCATACCGTCAGCACCGATCTCCCTTGCAACCAATAAGCAGATGCTCCCTTTTTTCAACAATTGTATAACTTGGAAACGTGGAAATGGTCAACATATTCTTTTCTGGAGCCATGATTGGGGATAAGGAATCATGCAAACAAATTTCCCTAATTTATATACATACACACTACACACTACCATTACTCTTAGACAAATGGCCACGGCAATCCCTACTCTTCACAATGACACCAATTGCTTGTTCAAACCAAATCTATCCATAGAGGCACATCAGGAGTTCCAGTCGCTAAGGCAACGGTTGGCAGCCATTAGCATTCAGGAATCGACAACAGATGAGGTACACTGGAGGCCCAATGCAATAAGTAAATTCACTGTACAATCGGCATACAAATTACTAAAGGGAGAACCAAGAATTAGGAGACCGGTATTGGCAATTTGGAAGGTAAAAGCACCACCGAGAATGCAAATCTTTGCATGGTTAGCAATCAGAAACAAGATTTTAACACACGACAACCTTCAAAAGCGGGGATGGCAGATGGTGAGTAGGTGCAACCTCTGCGGAGAAGCTGTTGAAACAGGTAAGCACCTGTTTGAGGATTGTAAATACACAATCCAATTGTATGACAAAATACAAAATAACAGGCCAGACATGGGATGGCCAAATGTACCCACCATACAGATAACCACGAAGGAGAAGGTATATCTCATGAAACTGCATCAAAAGACAAGCTTACTGATCATGCAATTTGTTGTATGGAGAGAGCGATGTGCTCAGAGTTTCACCAATGAATGCAAGGACGCGGAGGAACTATTACAAGAGGTGCTTTGGCACCTCAGGCTCTATGAATAAACACACAAAGGGAACCCAGGTCATGGAGGAGGAACAAAGAGACCCTGGTACGAAACAGGACTATACCGGGTACCACTGGTACGAGACTGATAACTACGGGCCATGAGAATAGTACATGCCATTCACTATCTCATGCACAATAGAAGAAGAAAAGGATCAAGGACCTCTTTCAAAAACCAACTGTCTGGGTTTCTGTCAGCTTTTTAAATTTGGGTTTTTAACCATTCATTTTTAATTTCATCTAGGATTTAATAGTGCTTTCAGTTTAATTTCTCTCTTTAAGTAAGCTCAGCTGTTTGAGCTATTTTCTTTACATTTTAGTTTTTTACTAGTTACAAAACTTTTGTAATGTTATCATTATTAATAGAATTAAATATGGGCTAGACTCATATTTTTTTTCTCAAAAAGAGGGATGCTATTGGGCAAGTAAAAGTCAATGTCTAAAACAAATGTTAGATAATGAGATAATGATTTGAAAACAAAAGAATATCGGAATTATTAATGGTTCTCAACCAACTCAAATTTCATAATTAGAAGGAACCCAATAAAATCATATTTTTTTAAAAAGAAAAGAAAATTGAAAAGAAAATAGAGAGACAGACTCCACCTTCTTTTCGTGAATAAATTTAATCAAATGTAAATTTTTGGCTTTAGATTTATAATTAACACTGATGTATTATAGATTTCAATTATTCTGTACAGTATAAAACGAAAATAAATGGATTCTTTTCTTAAGACACTTGAAAATAAAGATATTGCGTGAAGTAAAAACATATTTTAACTCACCGTAACCTTACTCTATATCATGATTGAGCCATTTTTTTCAGCCTAATCGTTAAACATCAAAAGGCCATAAATTCTGATAAGTTATATATATATCAGAAATTATGACCTAATATTTAAAAAATAAAATAAAATAATTTTTTAAAGAAAACTTTCCTTTTCTTCGATAGCTTATCGAGATTGATCAGCATATGCAAAATTGTCGTCGTCACGAAAATTGAACAGACTTAATTTCCAAAAAAAAAAGGAAAATAAAATAGTAGGGTCATGGAAGGATTCCGAGTAGAAAGCCTTTTAAGTTTTGATCTAGTCAACTGCCCAATGGGTACCCAATCCGGATTTCTAAATTATCTCGAGCAGGTATTGTCACTTGTCACTTGTCACGCTATGAAACCTAATAAATTAGGGGGATTTCAATTATACCCTTCAAAAATTTCAAAATTAAGTATCACTCACTCTAAAGTTTAACATATTTATTATTCTACATTGTCACCCAGTTTATTATTTTTCTTTAAAATTAATTTCAAATTTATAAAATATTCAGACATATTAATACTTTATTAAAAAAATATATATGTGCAACATATTTATTAATCTGTAGTGAAGACAAATGGTTAATTTTTTTATTAGTGATGTATACAGAGGAGTATGTCTAAATATCATGTGTCATAATTAGAGAAATAAATAATTACTTTAAAAAACTGTTCAATTAGAAGATTAATATTTTTTTTATTTTCAGACACATACTACATATTTTTACTTTTATAATGAAGGATAGAACGAGATTTTTTTTTTTCTACAAAAGCTGAATCTTCACACCAGTTTCTTATTAAAATCCCGAAATATGCAAGCATAATATTTTCTATCTCAATCATTTATTACAAAAATATTACAATTCTTACCCTAATCCATAACAAAATTAACTACACATCCAACTCCATTATTGCATTTCAACCTTACCCTAATCAAAACAAAATGAGAACTTTATAAATTTATAACAAGTTTTACAAATCTTGAAGAGTAAGTCATAATATCATAAATTTTAGAGAGAAAGCTACATAATTTCGATATTTTAGAATAATATACATGAATAATCCTGTGTTCTGCTGCAAGGGATGCAAACGGATTGGATAGTGATAAATCCATATCCGTATTTGTTTTTATTTTCAGGATATGAATATGAATTAGATATTTGATGGATACATGTAGATATCGATTGGATATTGGATATCTGTAAATATATATACATAAATATTTTCATAATATATATTAAATTATATGATATATATATATATATATATATATATATTATTCGGATATGAATAATTAAAATTAAAATTATATCCGTATATATTTCCGCACGGATATTTAAATATTAGATGTTCGTATCTAATTTTTTAATACGGATCCGGATGCGATAGAATATTATCCGATCCATTTGCACCCCCTAATTCTACAATTCAGTACTGAGTATGGCTAATATAATATCAATGTCATTTCAGTTTATATAACACCAACTCCAAAATCTATCAAATCAAGTTCAAATGGTGAATTCAAACCGTTCAAACCAATTTATTTTATGTGTGATGCGTTTACATACAAACTTTTTATATTTTCAAGTTATTTTAGTATCAAATCAAGCAGCAAAAAAATTAAAAAATAAATGTATTAAATTAACTTAAAAACTCCAACATTTGATCGCTTGACTCGATATCAAATAAACTCAAAAACTTATAAATTTTACATGTAAATGCACAACTAATGAAGTAGATCAGTTTGAACGGTTTGAATTTACTATTTGAACTCAATTTGATAGATTTTAAAATTAATATTTTATAAATTAAAATGACACTAATATTATATTACCCGTACTCTTCGGTACTTATTTCATTGTCTGAAATTTCAATTGGAGATACCTGTTGCTTCCGTCCAAATGACCGGGTACATGTACGATGTACCAACGAAATAATTTATTTAGTCAGTCGACATCAAAATAGATCTGTACGCGAAACCAATGTCACGGTTTTCTGGTAAATTGTCAAACTGTTGTTACTTGAAAATTCAGCGTCCTTATCTATTACCACATGACTTTAAGTTAACTTGCATTAATTATTGGCACTTGATGTCATTCCATGGAATGGAAATATCAATAAATTCGTGTTCGTGTTATCCAACGCGCATGATTATTTGATAATATATTTATTACTCGTATATTTCTTCTTATAATTTGTTTATGAGTGAGACTATGCTACTATGCATAACGTGAATTAGTATCTACTATAGATTAATATTACTTTTTTTATAATCTTAAAGGTCGATGTGAATCGTTCAACGTAGTTTTTATAAGAATATGTACTTATACACCAAATTTTATATTTTTAGAAAAAAAAAATATTATTTTTTTAGATGAGTAGAAAATCAATGTTTTTTTATAGTTCAAAATTTTCAGATCAAATGATTTTCTATCTATTTAAAAAGTTGTAAAAAAAATTCTAACAAATGAAAATTTTAGTTTACAAGTAAATATTCATATAATGACCATATTGAATGATTTAGATCGATTGTTAGAACTTTCAACCTGAAAATTTGAATCTGTCACGCGGGCTAATATGCAGTATGCATAGGACCATAGCCCCACGCTTTGATTATTGTTAAGATTTCCGCATATTTGTATCCAGATAATAGTAAAAACACATTTATGAAAACTATAAAATTTTATTTGCAACTCCATTTTCATATATGACAATCATGTTGAACTAGTGAGGTCGATTATTTAAACTTAAAAAATAAAGACAGTATTGATCTAAAATGCAAACTATATATGTTACGCATAATATCATAGTCTCATTATACTTACTTTCTAAGAGGAGGGATTCAATTACACCATTTTATAGTGACCCATCTTGACACTATGTTTTTATAAGTCATTTTTGCGATTTCAAAATTCAAATAGTTATTTCGAACCATTCAACGTGTTGTCCATATTAAAATGTACTTGGAGACCAAATTTTACATTTTTTTTTAAATTTATTACTATTTTTTCAGAATTTTTTGAAATTGTTATTTTTTAATGGTCCAAAATTACCTGAAAATAATAATTTTGTACACTTAATAAATACTAAAAAAAATTCAAAAAATGTAAAATTTGGTCTCCAAGCACATTTTAATATGGATATCATGTTAAATGGTTCGGATCGTCTATTTGAATTTCAAAATCACAAAAATGACTTGCACGAATTTGTTGTCAAGATATATCACCATAAAATGATGTAATTGAATCCCTTCTCATTTTCTAATATAAAAATATCCGATATATATTCTATGACAGATCTCATCATTTTCAAACTATTATGTTGTACTTGCTTATTTGCTTGTAGAATCAATATTTGAATCAATCAACTTTCCGTTTCACATCTTCAAATTTAATATTAAAAGCAATCGTCATTATCTATTCTATAGATGTCATCTAAGTGCAATATAAGTATAATATTGCTTTTGTCATGATTTGCTCCATATTCCTTTCTTTTACAATCCTACCTTTGAAGAAAAGTAATTCTTTCGATGATCGAGTTAATTATTTTACAACAAGTTATAATATATTTTACCAGTAAGGATTTCTTTCCGTGTAAAGAGAACACACTAAGCATTATATTCAAATTATCTACGGATTTTTCTCAAAAAAAAAAAAAAAATTATCAGTATCCATATTTGTTCCTTCTTGGTTTTCTTTCTCACACGCTCTCTCATTCTCCAATGTAGTAAATGTACCAAATTAGTTCTTTTTCTCACACACGCTTGCATTCCCCAATGTAGTAAATATACCAAAAGACCTACCATCTCTTTCGGTATTTCTTCTCCAATATTCAAAATCCCAGCACAATATAGCATATATGTCTTGTCTTTTGCAGACACAAGTCTTCATTTCTCCTCTCTTACCAACTTCTTTTTTGTCATATTTTGACTATTTGGCGCTAAATTCAATCTCAAATCTCAATTCCACTGGTTACAGGTTTTGAAATTTAGTGGAATTAGAAACAATTTTGTAAATGAGATATAAGTTGTTCTTATACCACTTGACAACAGCACGTTCCAAAATCCACTCCACATTTGAAGGTTTCGTTCGATTTAGTAAGATATTAAACAATTTAAGAGGATAATTAAGACAAGAAGAAATAAATCACAAGAGGTGAGAAGATAAGAAAACATTTCTTATTTATCTAAACTCTAAAACGATGACATGCAATCTCTTCTTATAATACATTCATCTCATAATAAATAACTTAAAAAAAAAAAAACTAAAAATCTAACTTAGAAACCAACAACATAATTACTAACTTTTGAATACTCTAACATAATTAAGAACATATAAGATATAAATAGTCAAATCTAAAAAATAAAAACACAATTAAGTTTTATTAAAAACACAATATAATTTTTTTATGTAACTAATCATCATAGAAAATGATGAACTAGTGGGACTTGTGGAATCCCTTCTTGAGACTTATGCTTAGCTATTTAAAAAAATTAAAAAACAATTAATATGTACCGAATTTGAGTCCGAACCAAAATTTTGATTGTAGTCACTATTGCTTCACTTCGAGCATCTACAATACACTGATAAGGGGTGTATTGATTCTCGAGAAAAGAGTAGCCGTGGTAGTCCCCCCCGGACCGCTCGGATCCCACGAGAGAATAGAAAGTTAGATCGACATTGGATCTCACCTGAATCGCCCCATCTATCCTCCTGGGGAGAAGTTTGGTTTCAAACTCCGATTCAAACAAGAAGAGTACGCCATGCTAATGTACCTTGGATGATCCACATCCCCGGATCAGGCGCTGATGAGCACATTGAACTATCCATGTGGCTGAGAGCCCTCACAGCCCAAGCACAACGATGCAATTATCAGGAGCGCGCTCTACCACTAAGCTAATAACCCGTCGTATGGGAGCCTGCTATGCCAAAAGCGAAAAAATCTCACCCCTACCTTTTCTTTTTACGTCCCAAAGGGGAGCCTACCCCCAATGAGTTTATTTCCCTCTCAATCTGGTTCAAGTCTTTAATGTACACACTTCTTTTAGATTCGTGCTAATATATAAGGAATGAGTCAGATTCAAACTTAAAAGATGAGGTACCTAAGCTTAGATAATATGAATTTGGGAGGGAGAATCCTTCTAATGAAATATAGGATACTTTATGGAGTTTATCTTCAATTTGTGTCAGACTGTCAGTATCGATAATCGCTATTTTATATAAAAGCCAGCCTATTTATTTAGGATAATTTATGGAGTTTGTCTTCAAATTGATACTTTAATGAAACTTTAATGAGAATCTTCCATTTCTTAGAAGAGTAAGCTTTAGTTGCTCTGGATGGTATAACATCTTCTGTACTATTTTCTTAAATATCTATCGTATTAGTTTTAAAATTTGATGTAAGTAGTTTAGTAAATTGATTATATAATAACTTGGAAAATATTAATTTTTACTATTTTTTAAAATTGTTTACTATTTTTATTTTTTTATTATTTATGAAAGAGGTTAAATAAAAACAAATTGGTAATATTTTAGACCATCTTTTGCTATTTTTTATAAATTATAAAAATTAGTAAAAATTAGTACTTTATAAATTTATTGTATAATTAATTGACTAAGCTACTTAGATTAAAGTTTAAAATTTATACGATAGATTTTTGAAACAATAGTATGAAAATTCTAATGCTATCTATAACATCTAAATCTTACTCTTTTTATAATGACATCAATCTAGAAAGTTTGCACATAGATTCAAATGAGTTGCGAGTCATAGCTAATAATGGCCGTTTTCAAATAAAGAGATTGTCAGAAGCTCATAAAATTAAATTGTAACTTTTTATTTTCGGCAGTTATATTGGTTCAAGTATTATTTTGAATTCAAATGAACCTATTCATGAGTTATATTGAACCAAAAATAAACAATACTTGAACCAACATGACTATAGACTCATGAATAGGTTCACAATTTAGCAGAAAAACAAATAAACAATACTATATCTAAACTGAATTGACCGAATTATATTGGCTCAAGTATAGTTTATATTATGATTGATTCAATCGATGCTTTCTTTCTTTTATTTTAATTTAAATATTTTAGAACATATGCATATTTTGTATACAATTGAATAATTTGTGTATGAACATGTGTAACTTTCATTAATAATATATTTATTTCAATTCAGTTCTTAGTCGGTTTATAAGTTTAATCAGTTCGATTCAGTTCTATTTTTAAAAACTATAAAAAAATTTAATTTAATTATTTTAGTTCAATTTCAACCGAACTGACCGATCACCCTACTCATGATGTCTCAATAGGTTCAAATGAAATTCAAATCCATGTTGATCCACTAGGCATCAAATAATGCTCCAATACATATCAAAACCATGTTGATCCACTAGTTATCTGTTAGGGTTTTTGTTGAGCACCACCACAGTACACACACGAAAGAGGAACACAACGCTTAGGACAGTATTTTCTATTATTTTTCTCCCTACATTAGCAACTTCACATAAAGTTTAGATTGCCTACACAAATTACAAAGAAATTCAAATAAAAATCTATATTACAAAAACAACATAATTTGTGAATAAGTCGGGAATCGGGACCCACAATATCAACTAATGCTCTGAATTTAATTCATGTTTATGAAATAATTATTTATTTGGGGCAGTAGATGTATCCCATAATTGCACACCCTATCTATACTGCAGATATGTTTATATCTTTCTAAAAAAATATATATACTTAATGACATAAATTTTTATATCTTATATTGCCAGAGGTAAAAAAATTCAAAGCTTTACTTTTTACTTGTTAAACATAATATTTAACTTGAACTTTTTTATGATTTAGAAAGGGAAAAGTGATATGAGAAGCACGTTGCACGTTATATACTATGTATAAACATTTCAAATTTAGTATATTCATAACTTTAATGTTATGCATTTTTTTTTAATAGAATTAGAGTGCTCTTAAGTTCAGTAAGTGTAAATTCAACTGTAAAATATATTAGATTGGTTTGAACTTTCAAGTGATAAATTCGAACTGTGGAAACCCCATTTATCTTGCGAGATACATCTACATGAAAAAAAAATCGAATTAATTTTGTATAGTCAAGTGGTAAAAAATATGTTCAAAAAATATGAATGTGTTCAAATTAATTTATAAACATTTTAATTTGGACAGCTTGACTTTATACTAATTAATTAGAAAGTTAAATTTTTTTTAATGTATATGTATCACAAGATATATGAGTTTCAACGGTTCGAATTTGTCATTTTAAGTTAATTCAACAAATTTTAGAGTTGTGTTCACAAAGAAACTTGATGAAATTAAAACCATCCTCCTACTCATATTTTTTTTTTTCGGAATACAGATAAAGATGCAAAAAAATATTTTTTATTTTTTACTTTTTGTTAAGTCCAAACACTGTTATATATGTTGTTACTTTTTGTGTTTCAACTTTTGGATTTCAATATTACCGTGCACGGGTTTATATATTTTTGGAGGTATCAATCGTTCCAGACAAACGCAATAAAGTTTTCTACGTCTGTTAGCAATTGGCTTATGTTTACAGTTTTGCAAAACATCTCTTTCAATTAGGGGTACAAACGGATCGGATATATCCGGTCGTTTTGTATTAAAAAACTATACACGAATATCCGATCCATACGGATACATAAATAAATGTAATTTTAAATTTTAATTATTTGTATTTAAATAATAGATAAATATTATAAATTTAGGTATTTTTTTAATAATACTTATATATTATTTTAATAAATAACAGTGTCTAAAAAAGACATTCAATCCGTCTCTGTTTAAAATCAGATTCATATATATATGTATATATATGTAGATATATATAGTAAAGCTATCGGCCATTTTTATTAATAATTCAAAAAAAAATGTTTTTTTATCAAAATAACCACAAAATCTGAGTTTTTTCAAATATAACCAAACCGCCAGGGTTGCTTGCGGTCCACTTCTATAGTGGACTGCCAGAATCCCTGGCGGCCTGCTATTTTTTTTTTTTTATTTTAGAAATCTGATTTTTTATGCAGACCAGACCGCTGGTATCCTTGGCGGTCCACTAGCTGTCTCACACGCTGTCTCCAGCACGCACTGTATTCATTTGTTAAACCACAGAGAAGAAAGAGAGAGCGATTTTGAAGCGATTTTAGGCAATTTAGAGGCGATTGCTACAGGTATTTTATTTTTTATTTAATTATTTTCTATTTAATTTTTAATTAATAATTATTATACCCGCAGTCTGTAAATACTATAAATTAGTCTTTAATTAATATTATAATTAACTTTTAAATTGAAAAAAAAAGAATGAATCTATTATACTGTAATTCTTATGAATTTTTTTTTTAAATGTAGTTTGTGAAGAAAAAAATGTTGGTTGCACTATACGTGGGCGGTAAGCTAACAAAGGGTGTAGATGGCGTGTATTACTCGAAAGATGCCTCATTCGGCTTGCAGGTTAATGAAAGAACCACATTTATTGAACTTAAGCAACTAGTATACGAAAAAACTGGTGTAAACCCCAACCGATATGACTTAGATTTGGCTACTCGAATTGACACACAACGGGTTGGGGGGAGGGGGGGTAGACCTTACTTTGTGAGTTTTCCTATAACAGATGAGGAGTTGTGGAAGGTTGTGTACCAACAATTTGAGTCTAGGGGAGTCGCGATGATAGAGTTATATTCCAGGAGGGTTCCCCGAGATGGGGCTAGACCTTTTAGTGCGGCTAGGGCTAAACCTTCTAGGGCTCCCCCTGCTGGACCTTCAGGTTATGACAATTCGGCTTATGACAGCCAGGGATACCACCACTCCCCTCATGACAGCCAGGGGTATTGTCATTCCCCTCATGACATCCAAGGGTACCACAGTCCCTGTTATGACAACCCGAAGTACCATAACTCCCGTGAGTTTACTGAAGTTGTACCCCCGCCACCACCACCCAGACAGGCACCCATAATCCTTACATTTCCAGCTATACTAGAGTCAGTACCGATACAGTTATTCATTAATCAAAATGATACTAATATTGATGTTGATGCTATTGATGCCATACCGGAAAGAGAAATGGAAATTGGAGATGAATACCAAGGAATTTGGGAATCTGATGACTTATCAGATAGTGATGCAAATGTTACCAGGTTTGTCCAGGGAAGAAAAATTCCCAATCAGGGGTCAGGGGAATAGGCATCCTGTCGCCACATTCAACAATACCACAGCTTTTGAAGAGGCTGACATTAGTTTCTTTGGTCCTCCTGTTGTATACAATCGTGAACTTGCCCCAGAGCAAGTCTATACCAACATAGATGAACTTGTAAAGAAAATCCATGAGACTCATGTTTACGGCAACTGGGAATGTATATTAGAAAGAAGGAAATCAAAAAGATTAGTTGTGATATGCAAAAATGCCCCTCGCTGCGAGTTTCGCCTTTATGCAACCCCTGCGGGTTCCGGGGAAGCATGGATAATTAAAAAGTGTGAACCACCCCATAAATGCAAGTCTGCGTTCACAAGGACAGACCATTCAAATCTGACAGCATCACTAATTGCGGATGCAATTGAGGCAGACATTAAGTTGGACCTGTTGTTCGTACAATAATCTTTGACGTCTATTTGACTAATTTGAAAAAACATACAATTATTGAATTTTACGATTTCTTCTATTTTTGAGAACATATAGGTCCAAGAAGAGTAAGAACTGCGATATAATAAGCTTGGACTGAAGAAATCACGAAGACTTTTATCAAGAATACAAATTGTAAAATCAAAAGCTTGGTAAAGTATGTTTGAGGTTGATTAAATTGGGATTAAACGTTATGAACGTTTTCAAAACGTTGGTAACGTTTTATAATAATCAGTAGCAACAAACTGATCAAAAGAAGAATCAAGTTATAACGTTATACAAACGTTGTGACGTTTTACAAACGTTGTAACGATTAATAGCTTTAGAACTGCTGAAGCACAGCTGAACTATACCAACATGAAACGTTGTAACGTTTATAAAACGTTGCAACGTTTCAGGAATAATTAAGCTTCAAATAACTTCTATTTTGATCAAGTTTTTACAGGTTAAAACGTTGTAACATTTTACTAAGCTGTCAGAGATTTAAAACCCTAAAATCGCATTTGCATAAAACGTTGTAACGTTTAATAAAACATTGTAACGTTTAATAAAACGTTGTAACGTTTAATAAAACGTTGGTAACGTTTAATAAAACCTTGGTAACGTTTAATAAAACCTTGGTAACGTTTAATAAAACGTTGGTAACGTTTAATAAAACGTTGGTAACGTTTTATGTCAAACAGCTCATTTTTGAGCTGCCACTATAAATAGACTGAAGGGATCACTTTCAAAAAAAATCTAGCCGTCCCTAAACTTTAAAAGAGGCGATTTTCTGAGAGCTTGGTTCCACCATTGTTGATTGAGCTTAAACTTCAATATCTCTCAATCAATCTCAAACAACCTCAAATCCACTTCACTAATCTCTAATTAGATTAGGTTAGAGTGATCTATTGAGTGTTTCTCTTGTTCTTGAGTAACTTGTATGACTTTCCTTGTTTGTAAGGGCTCGCCGGCTCAAACCTCGAGTTGCTCGTGTGACTTCCCTTGGTTGTAAGGGCTCGCCGACGCTCATCTCTCGTTGCCCGTGACTTCCCATTTTGTAAGGGCTCACGGTTCACAATTGTAATCCTTTCATATTGGGTAATAGAAAGGCGCATCTAGAAAGAGGTTGCGACGCCCCGGAGACATAGGCCATTGTTTTGCCGAACTCCGTTATCATCCCGCTTGTCAATTTCTCTTAACTCATCTATTTACTTTCAATTGCAATTTATTTTCAGTTTTTGTTCAATTAGAGGTGCATTTAGTACAACAAGGACCCATCGATGAACATCAAGGCGGTGGCTATGGCCGTCAGACACAAATACATACACGTAATCCCAAAATATAACAGGTTGTGGAGAGGTCGTGAAATTGCGATTTGCAGAATATTCGATAGTTGGAAGGATTCATACAACTATCTGGCACCATTGCTCCAGGGTATGGCAAGTACAAATCCCGGCACTGTATTTCAGCGGTGGCATAGCCCCATTTATGACACGAATGGAGTACTAATAGAGGGAGTTCAACAATTCAAGGGCATAGCATGGGTTTTTGGTCCTTGTATCCAAGCTGTGCCATTCATCAGACCCGTTATCAGCATTGATGCATGCTTTATGTTTAGCCGTTACGAGGGGAGGCTACTGATAGCATGTGCATATGATGCTGAGAACCAGCTATTCCCTTTGGTGTTTGCAATTGTTCAGAAAGAGGATGGTGAGAACTGGGGATTCTTTATGCAGTTTTTCAAGAAGACGGGTGGTTGGGCCAACAAAGTTTTTCTCTGTAATATCAGACCAGCATAAAGGAATAAAATATGTTTTTCATCGTGAAGAATACGTTTGGTCAACACACACTGGCGAGTGTGTGCACAGGTTGTGTATGCAACACGTTGCGGAGAACCTTAGCAAGGCAACCGGACACGATACATGGGTCATAGAAACATTCAGACGTAATTGCAAAAACAAGAAGCCGAGAAGGGTGGAAGAGATTAGTAGAGAATTTGCAAAGGTATGTGTTTGTTAATTGTTTACATGTCTTATTGTACTTTGTCGACATATTTTTATTTTAATTGTTTGCTTATATTATTTTATTTTCTTATTTATATGTAGTATATGCCGAAAGCAAATCTCTACTTAATGAAGGTGGGCAAAAATAATCCCAGAGATGTCCAAGAGCCACCAGCATACAAGAAAATATATCAAGCACATGATGGAGGTTACCGTTGGGAAATTATGACCACCAACGGTTCTGAATCGCTAAATGCAGTCTTCAAGGAGAGCCGGACGTTACCTGTGGCTACATATATATACATATATATATATATATATATATATATATATATATATATATATATATATATATATATATATATATATATATATATATATATGTATATATGTATACATATATATATATGTATATATATATACATATATATATATATATGAGCTGCGCTACTCCATTGAGTAAAATGCGTTTGTACTCCACGCTGTATTTTTATTTTGAAAGTCCAAATGATCGATCCAAACTGTTAGATGTGATCTCCATATTGAAATGTGCTTGGAGACCAAATTTTACATTTTTTGGAATTTTTTTTACTATTTATTAAGAAATTTTGAAAATTGTTGTTTGCTGTGAACAGTAAAAAACAGTAAAAATTTCTAGACCATCAGATCAGTGATTTTCAAAATTGCTTAATAAATATTAAAAGAATTCCAAAAAATGTAAAATTTGGTCTCCAAGCACATTTCAATATAGAGATCATGTTGAGCAGTTCAGATAGGTCATTTGGATTTTCAAAATAAAAATATAGTGTCATAGAGCACCAACTCATTTTACTCCATGGAATATACATAGGATTTGGCTAATATGCTATGGGTAGCTAAGAGGCCTCCCATGCTAGGGCTCAATATTTGACTTTTCAAAATCCTAACGGTCGATCCGAACCGTTCATCTTGTTCTCCATATTAACATGTGTTTGGAGATCAAATTTTACATTTTTTGAAAATTCTTTACTATTTTTTTAGATTTATTGAATATCACTGTTTTTTATGGTCCAGATTTGTCTGAAAAACAGCAATTTTTAATAAATCTAAAAAAAATAGTAAAAATTTTCCAAAAAATGTAAAATTTGGTCTCCAAGCACATATTAATATGGAGAACAAGATGAACAGTTCGGATTAACCATTAGAATTTTAAAAAGTCAAATATTGAGCCGTAGCACGGGAGGTCTCTTAGCTACCCATAGCACTGTAGCCAAGTCCATGCAATGGTAGATCTAATAAGAAATTGGGATAGCCAAGTGCCTACTTCTAAATTTGAATTTTTATTTTTGACCCAGTACTAATTGTTCAGTGTGCCTACCCCTGGTTCGATGTAGTGCCTACCTCTAGCCTAAGCTAGTCTAATTCTTGAACTGATATCTTCCAAGCTTTGGTTGATTTTGTGTATTTAATTTTTTTCAAATCTGTAATGCTCTATTTCATAAATAGAATGGAGGAAAACAAAAGAACAAGGTCTGAAAGTAGAATCTATAATTAAATTCTAAGAAAATGGATCGGTCAAATTTTTTTGAGCTTTTATTATTTAATACATATATTTCGTTTAAATTTTTATCTAAAGTTTGACTTTAATTTGCTAATTTGTTAAAACAGTCTCACTTTGAACTATTGCAAATAATTTTTTTAAATAGCTTAGGAAAAATATTTCAAGACTTCATGCAAATATGGTTTGACCACTATGTGATC
This sequence comes from Carex pumila, assembly GCA_033356055.1. Taxonomy (NCBI): domain Eukaryota; kingdom Viridiplantae; phylum Streptophyta; class Magnoliopsida; order Poales; family Cyperaceae; genus Carex; species Carex pumila. The sequence goes on along the minus strand of JARJHM010000763.1, from coordinate 109,113 downwards.
CGTATCCGATTCATTTGCACCCTTCTTTCAATGAAGGGCGGCGAGAATGTGAGTAATAAGTGATGATTTAAGCAATTCATATATTTGCGGAGAGCCACAGGAATCCTGGCGTTGTACGTGGGCCAATCTCGGCGAATGAAGAACCAGGAGAAGTCAATAAAATATCACTGCCAATGGCAACCTGCCGACCGGGACCGAAATCCCATCCATTTTACTATACCAGCCAATCAAATTATCCAACACATAATTTGGATTGTTTAGAAAATAGAAAAAAACAAAAACAAAAATACCCTTCTAGCTTCTGCCCTCCTAAGAAGAACTTGGAAGGAAGCTTCGTAGTGCATTAATTAACACGTTTGTACATGATCCTAATTATTTCTTTGTAACACAGCTCGCTGCTGTCACATTTAATTTACTTAACCTAGAAGCATTCGGGGAAAGCGCGCCAAGTTTTTTAACAAATATCCAAATTTATTAATATTTTATTATAAATAATCAGATGTTTGACAAAATTGTATTTTTATTCAAATCATAAAAATTCAAACCGTAAGATTTTCTTATGGTTTGGAATTTCTTTTCTTTTTTCCAAATCGTAAGATTTCCTTGCGGTTTGGAAATTTGTTTTTTTGTTTTTTAGCCCAACTTTGTACATCTAGTTAACACATCAAAACACCTTCAAAAATTATGAAAATTTACCGATAGGCATTTTTGACTTCATAGAATAAGACTGAAGTTTTATACAACATCTCAAAACAGATCGTGAAATATCGGCTTTAAAAAATTGCCCAAACTGCTGAAAGAGTGCTTCTGAGCCCAAACTTGCACCTCTGATTAACATATCAAAACACCTTCAAAAATCATGAAAATTTACCAACATGCATTATTGATTTCATATAATAATACTGTGAAGTTTCATACAAAATATCAAAACAGATCGTAAGATATCGGCTATCAAAAATTACCCAAACTGCTGAAGGAGTGCTTCTGAGCCCAAATTTGCACCTCTGATTAACATACCAAAACACCTTCAAAAATCATGAAAATTTACCAACATGTATTTTTGACTTCATAGAATAATACTGTGAAGTTTCATACAAAATCTCAAAACAGATCGTGAGATATTTGAGCTCAGAAGCATTCCTTCAACAGTTAGAGCAATTTTTGAGAGCCGATATCTCATGATCTGTTTTGAGATTTTGTATGAAACTTCACATTATTATTCTATGAAGTCAAAAATACATGTCGATAAATTTTCATGATTTTTGAAGGTGTTTTGTTATGTTAATCAGAGGTGCAAATTTGGGCTCAGAAGCACTCCTTCAGCAGTTCGGGCAATTTTTGAGAGCCGATATCTCACGATCTGTTTTGAGATTTTGTATGAAATGTCACAGTATTATTCTATGAATTCAAAAATGCATGTCGATAAATTTTCATAATTTTTGAAGGTGTTTTGATATGTTAACCAGAGATGCAAATTTGGGCTAAAAAGCACTCTTTCAACAGTTCGGGCAATTTTTTAAAGCCGATATCTCACGATCTGTTTTGAGATGTTGTATGAAACTTCACAGTATTTTTCTATGAATTCAATAGTAAATGTTGGTAAACTTTAATAATTTTCGAAGGTATTTTGGTATGTTAATCAAAGGTGCAAATTTGAGCTTAGAAGCACTCTTTCAGCAGTTCGGGCAATTTTTGAGAGCCGATATCTCACGATCTGTTTTGAGATTTTGTATGAAATGTCACAGTATTATTCTATGAATTCAAAAATGCATGTCGATAAATTTTCATAATTTTTGAAGGTGTTTTGATATGTTAACCAGAGATGCAAATTTGGGCTAAAAAAAAAAAATTTCAAACTGTAAGGAAATCTTATGGTTTGAATTTTTAAACCAAACCGTAAGATTTCCTTACGGTTTGGGTAAAAATATAATTTTTTCAAACATCTGGTTATTTATAATAAAATATTAATAAATTTGGGTATTTTTAAAAAACTCGGGAAAGCACGAGAATTTAAATTCCCGATTTGAATCTGAAATAGTGAAATAGAGAATTGGGTTTCATCCAAAAATTTGGACAAATTTTATTTAGATTTGAATCTGAATCGTCCGATTTACACAGAGATTTCTATGAATAAATTCTAAATTTAATAAATTTAAATAAATATGTGAATCTAAATCTTCCAGAATTATGGCACGAATTGAAGGATTTAGATTTGGCTTTGAATAAGTTCGGTTTAAAGCCTTTTGAACAAAAACTTTACCCTAGCAATAAAAATATAAGTTAATTATGTATTTTTATTTACACTGTTTTATGAATAATATGCACCTGAGTATAGAATTTTAAAATGTATAAAGAATATTTATGAAGTGAGTATATTACATCATGGGACTTCTTTAGTTTGATTGGAATTAAAGTAATTTAATTTGTTAATTTATGTCTCTTGGTTTATGGAACGTGACTATCAATTAATTATATTTAGCATATTACCAGGTCAATGCCATATAAAGAAAGGTGTGAATTAAATAGCTCTAAAACTTTCTTCTTCTTTTATCCCTGATCTCATGTCATTTTCCCAAAATTTTACCAAAAAAATGACAAGACCCCTCTATCAACATAAAATTTTATTTGTGGATAGAAAAAAAAAATCATGTGTAAAATTTCAAAAACTAATTACATAAAACTGTGATCACGTGATGCACATGAATATGCAAAAAAGACTGTTCGCATATTATCGGAACACTTTTAAATATGACTTTTTTAGAGGGTCATGAGGGAAAAAATCAATCCAGCTTCCTCGTGTTCAACTCATTTAGTTAATGAGCGAGTCAACTCGAGTTGAAATGACAGTAACGAGTTGTAAAGTTAATTTGTGTTCGTGTTCAGCTTATTACTAATTCGAGTTGACTCACAATTAGTTTATAACTCGTTTAACCAGTCAATCTTAGTTATAGTTACATACTAGTAAGAATTTATCTAAATACAAGCAATTAAAATATCTTAGAAAGAATTTATCTAAACACAATCAATTCAATCATAATTAATAAGACAACTAATAAAACAAATAATTCAAGCAACAGCTTAGGGAGTCATTTTGAAGGGCATAAAATTTATTGTGATGAATTTTGTGTAACTTGAGCCGTTAATAAATGAGTTGGAGTATGCTCAAACTTAGCTCATTTATTAAATGAGCCAGCCAACTTTAGTTGAAACTAGCTCAAATTATAAATGAATTAATTAAATCAAGCAGTAAACGAGTGAGTTATGAGCGAATTTTGAGCAATTTTGTAAACGAATTAAATCAAACAGTAAACGAGTGAGTTATGAGCGAATTTTGAGCAATTTTTCAATGGAGAGAATCAGGGATTTGAGAAGAACACTTTTGTCTCTTATCAAAGAAGTCAACTGAAATGTGCTAACGTCCATATCTAAATTTCTTTTAAACGAAATAATTGTCGCTTGTAATAATTTACGCTTACCATTCAACCGAAGCTCCGTAAAATTTGGAAGACCAAATTTAGACAATTTTGAAGTGCTCTCTGATCTATATAAATTTTAAGTTTTACTCAATTTAGAAATAGATGTCTTTATTTTCTTAGTTACACGCGTATGTACTGACTAGTTTGCAATTTTCATAAGCAATATTCTAATTTCTACCTAACGAGATATATTTGTTGTATCTTATAATAAAAAAGCTATTAAGGACATTACAGGTGCTATCGAGTCAGGTAGAGTTCAGATACTACTATATTTGAATCCGTACTCTAAAAGTCTTTTGGTCCGAATTTCGATCCATATAATTATTTGTCACACCCTGCAGCCACGGGTCGTAACAGTTCCCCGCCATAAGTATATATTCCATGTATACTTACAAGGCATTTAAAATAAATCAAGCATTTCACAATAAAATAATATGAAAACAGGTTCATATACGTAAATCAGAGTACACCGTCTAGATAGAAAATAATACAACAAAAGTATCATGTCCGGATACCAACCATGAGGCCTACCCTACATCTATACAACAAAATATATCTAGGGTCATGAAGTGGTAAGCTACTAAGGCCTACTACTCTCGTGTCTCTCCGGAATCAATCGCACCAGTACTTATAAAGTAACCCGAAGGGTGGGGGTGAGAATAAAATTCTCAGTGCGAAATTTGCCACAGTTTAGATTATTGGACTTGCAATCAGACTCTATATTCAACAATGAAACCCAAACCACAACAGTTCAAACAGATATATATTCATAAATAACATAATGCCAATGTTCGACAACAATTAATCAGATGAATCACAGTTTACAGAATTTCCAAGATGAATTTCAAACACAACACATATTTTGGCTTAACTCGACTCATCAGGGCTTGTAGCAATTACAGATGTTCTTTCGAGCTGGACCGTTTATCAAACCCACATCTGTAGGGTTACTGACACCTACAGATGGCCCACCGAGCTGGACCTTTTATCTGACACCCATCTTCAATTGCTTGTCTTAACAGTTATTAAGGTCTAGTTCAAGTCACATAAAGAAAATCCTTTTTATAATCGTTTCCAATATTCGTAATATTCAATTGACCTTCCAAATGCATTAACACGTAGGAGAATGCCACCGAGCCATAGACGTTACACACTAGTCACCCACGATTCCAATTCACACATCATAACATAATCACCCTCCCTCGTCCCAACCGGTACTGGGAAACATTGAGGGTCGTTCACCTAAGGCCATTAGGATCCTGGAAATCAAAGTCAGCATACAGCCCGACTTTGCAAATTCATTGGATCCAAGTGCTTAACTTCGTAAATCCATTCACATACATATCAAATCAAATCATGGTGATTTTCAATCAAATCAAATCATAATAGATCGACACAACCTACAACCATACCAACATGCAAATCACTCAAGTCACATCAATTCGAGTTTAATTTGATTGGGCTATGCAAATGCTTTACACAATTCAATTATGCAATCAATGATATTCAACATGACAAACGAATACACAGTTTAATTCCTGAAAATAAAGTATCAAACAAGTCCAAGAATTCCGCACCTGGTTACAACGAGCGTACCGCTTAGTTATGGATCGGGCGTCTCGAATTGCCTCGCTGATTCTTGCTCAACTGAGCCTACACCTATTTTACACATATACTGGTTTAGCATTGGTTCACTATTGGGATGTTTACTCGAGTTATATTAGGCGTACACCTTAATTAACCTCTTATCCTTTGGTACCAATTCATTCGATTTCTTATGTCTAACTTAAAACCTTTAGAATTCACACCATTTACTTATGGGTCCTCTAAACCCTACACAATTCCAATTAGGTAACCATTCAATCACCGTTTCACTACTTTGATTCTCATATCAATTCAATTTACCAATTGGTTAAACCCTAATTTGGTCAAAACCTTCAATTAACCGTTAAACATTCTAAAAACTCAAGATCAAAAGGTAACATTACCGATTATAAGTCTAATCAATTGGATTAAACTAGTCAATTCCCGATTATGTTCATTTTAGGTTTTGACATGAAACCCTAGAAATCAAAATCCACAAATCGGAAGGAAATCGGGAAAATATTAATAAATAAACAAGCAAGGAGTGTAGAGGACTAGTCCTCGAGAAATTCGAACACAAATCTCAAGTTTAAAATGAAAATATGAGTTTTTCGACAGAAACGGAAAGAGAAAAAAATACCAAATAGGAGAGCTAGGAGAGATCCACGGCCGCTTACTCGGTCCTGACTTCGATTTCTCGCAACAATCGGGGGTTTGAAAGGAATAGAAACTCTCACGCTCTTTTTTTTCTCTCTTGGACGAAAATCACTTGAAAATGGGGAAAGAAATGAAGTGGGAGAGAGAGAGAAGGTTTGGTTTGAACTTTAGGGTTAAAATTACCCTGAGTGTGGACGCATCCATCCGCAGTGCGGTTGGCTTCACCCACACTCGACACTTAGTCAGTTTTCAGAAAAAATGGAATTTAACACAGAAATCTCAGAGTGCGGACGCACTCATCCGCAGTGTGGGTCACTTCACCCGCACTCGGTACTTAGAAAATTTTCGATAAAATTTCAGGAAAATCCGAGTGTAGTGCGGATGCATTCCACCCGTAGTGTGGGTCAACCTCATCCGCACTCAATACTTAGCCGATTTTAGGAAATCCAGTTCAACACAGAAATTCATTAGTGCGGACGCACCCATCCACAGTGCGGATTACTCACTCGCACTCAGCACTTAGTCAATTTTAGGCACAATTTTAGAAAGAGTCTGGGCCTAATGCGGATGCCTTCCACCCGCAGTGCGGGTCATCCATCCGCACTCAGCACTTAAGAAAATTCAGACCAACACAGAATTGCATGAGCATGATCGCACCCACCCGCAGTGCGAGTCAACTCATCCGCACTCAGCCTATACGGTCTCAAAATCTCGAAATTTGAACGCGGTTTCGATTCACACTTGACTTAATTATTTAGAGAGACATTAATTAATGTTTAAACTGCTATTTTGTTAGCACGATTTTCAATTCTTACTTTTAAATCATTAAAAATTAATTGAAAATTTTTTGTAACGTAACATTATTAGTTTCAAGTTGGGTCTAGATCCGGATACTTATGTACCTGTAGATATTTCGAGTTCCGTCTTTTAGTTCCAGATAGATAGATACTCATAGCTTGTTTGTAGATTAACGGGTCCAATTTCTATTCGAAGTAGATCTGGATCCAAAGCGGATATATGTTGCAACTCGCAAGGATTTGACAAGCCCTTTACGTTTAAATATAATTATAATTTCTTAAAAATCTTACATTATATATCATATAATATAAATTAAAATCTATTTGAAAATATTATTTTGAAGGTGAGATAATTTTATTCTATGGTTTTAAAAATTCATGAATAGAATATTAATATCAATTTGTTTCGATCAAATGAAGAGAGCAATAAATCTCAATGATCCGTGAAAAAAGACAGATATATAGTAGACAAAGAAGTGAACGTGACATTTGATTTCACTGATTAATACGAAAAGAGCAATAAAATTTATCTAAGAAATTAAAAATACTAGATTGTCTTTTCATAGTTATTAATATATATTTTTATATTAAATAATTATATAGAAATGTTATTTCTTCATTTTATTAAGTGTTGATATATGTATCGGGTCGGGTTCAGTTATGAATCCGATAATTAAATCAAATCCATATTCTATTCATTATAGTATCGGCTCTGAATTTGTATTGGATATTCCATAATTAATCTGTAACCGTACCAATTAATCTGATTTGGATCGATTTTAGTTCAAATCCAGTTAAGTGCCGAATCAAATCCGGGTAATCGGATAAAAGTAACACGTCATTAATTCGTCATCCATAAAGGTCGGTTAATTATTTGTTATTAAAAAGATAATCACTTCAAGAAAAACCTGGAAGCAAAAGAAAAATATCAAGTTTTGGATTAAATACCTCCATTTTCTACAAGCATATCATACCTTATTATTTTTTATGAATTTACATATTAGAGTTAAAAGTACTGTATTAATATATGTATTTCGACCGAAATATAAATGATTCAACTTATATTTGTGATGCAAATAGTTAATTTGGATCACTCAATGCGTTCTACGTATCAAAGTCTTATAGAACAAAATTTACTATATTTAATATTTTTGCCTACTTTTTTTTTTAAAAAAGTTCTATTTGATATGCAAATATTTTCTGTTCTTATTATTTTTTGTCAACAGATTGAAATTAAAAAAAAAATAGAACAAACATTTTAATATTAAAATTATATACCTTATAAGATTTTTGATACATAGAATGTATGGGTTGACCTAATCGACAGTTTAAATAGAAAAAGAAGAATAATAATTTAAATCATTTGTATTCAGTCGAAATTATAAATATTTGTACAATAACCTGACTCAAACTATTAATACAAGAAAAAAGAACATACAAAATAACGGTCTACAACTCTACATCAATCAATTCAAAATATTAATGGCTATTTTAAAAAGTGAAAAAAAACAATGCTGAAATGAGCATGAACCAAGTGATGATATACACATGCAAATGAAGAGTGTGGGAATCAATTATTTAACTTTCGTTATCAGTCTTTTTAGAATTGTACTGTAATTTAAAGTATTTTTTATGCAAAAAAAATTAAGTGTTTTAATAGAAAGGTATGGTTACATTAGGGAGTTTTTTTATTTATAGAAATTATTATTAAATAATATATAAAAATGGAAAGTGTACTTTTATTATTCCGACGTGATAGATGGATCTGGAAAAAAAATCGTGTCGAAATTTTGGAATTTGTTTATTTTTCCGATTGAAAATGTGTTTTTTTTTTTTTTTTTTGAAATGGTAGTTGATTTTTTTTTGCAAACAAAAATGTGATGTTCGGCATGACTTTCTAAAGTCTCCTAAAGACTGAATGAATCTCCTTAGACTTTCATTGTCACTTAATTTTGTTAAATATCGATTCTTTAGCACGGATTAAGATCACCTTCTTTAACCTCATTTTGTCCGAATCTTAATCATCTTAGCGGTTTTTAAAGCTTTTCTACTCATTCCTTTAGCTTCCTGAGTTATCACCCATATATTAAGATAATCGAAAATTAGTTCCTTAAACCTCCTTAAGTCTTAATTCTAGTACGGATTAAGAGATGTATCAAATAGTTGCTTTATTGGAATTAATTTTGAAATAGTATGTAGCTGAGATTTTTGGAAACAGAAAGAGTGGTTTAATTTTTTTTATAAAATAGAAAGAATTCCAGAGTATTTTCTGAAATAGAATGAAATATTTTGGATCAGAGAAAAAAATTTGGTTCCGAAGTTAGATCCGAAATATTTTTTCAGGTTCATCATAACATGAAAAACGAAGATACTCTTTCTATTTTTATTTATTATTTAATAATAATCTCTATAAATAAAAATTTCAAGTTAAACTAAATTTGACTCACATATCATGTAAAAAAAAAAATTCATGATCGACCCTTGTACCTAAAATAGAAGAAGAAGAATATAGCATGTTGTGTATTTCGAACCCTTTAAGGTTGTGTTTCAGAAAACTTAGAGGTAGAGGGAACAAACGGGAAGGAAAAGAAGGGGTCGGAGGTCTATTACTCCGTCTACACTCCGATTTGGAGGTGATGAACTTGAAAAAATTTATACAACGAATTCCTCTTCTTTCCTCCCCGTTCTTCTCCCCTTCTTCTCTAATTTTTCTCTACTGAAACAGGAGGACCATCTCGATCAGATTCAAAATACTCGCCTTTTTCTTCCTCTCCCATTCTTTTTCTTTAATGAGCGATATTTCATTTGCATTGGAGCACAGCCTAAGTATCGATCATGCTTCCGCTCTTGGTAATATAATTTAAATCTTAAGAATTTTCATTTGAACTAGTGTTATAGTTTTATTGTATTTAAAAGTAAAGCTAGGGTGTGACATGCTCACCAAGAAAGTTTGGTGAGCATAACTCAAAAAGTATATCGGATCGATGTCAAATGCCGAATCCAAACCATTGAAATCCATGTACTTCATAAGTGATGCATATACATGCAAAATTTTAAAAATTTCGAGTTTATTTGCTACACGGTCAAGTGGTCAAAGAAATGAATATTTTATAAGTTAATTTATAAGTTATTTTATATATTTAATTTTCATTATTTATTTAACCACTTAATCGTGTAGCAAATAAATTCGAAACTTTTAAAATTTTACATGTATATACATCACTCATGAAGTACGTGAATTTCAACGGTTTGGATTCCGCATTTAACGTCGATCTGATATATCTTTAGAGTTATGCTCATCAAACTTTCTTAATTATTACGTCACACTCTAGCTTTACTCTTGTATTTATAATACTATTCAAGTTAAAGTAATATAATACCGCGGCATATGACTGCCGATATCCTTTTTTTTCTTTATTTCTTTCTTTTTCGTTGAAGAATGTGTTTTTCTTTGTACCTCCACCTAGGTGGCAATATTCGTATCCAGAAACAATTCAAATCAATGGGCTGTATTATTATTGAACCCATACATATTTCTAGAGAAAAAAAGAAGAGGCTGTTGGAAGTACTGTCTCTCTCTCCAGTTTTATGGTAAATGGAGATCTCCCTGCATATATGACATGTCCTGTTCTTTCCTCAACAGGAGATATTGGGAACGCTCACTCTAACCTCCCCAGGTTAATACTGCACCGGAGCTTAAAAGGGAAGACGATGCAAAGCAAAATTGGTTGCGCACACGGCCAAATTGGATCACAGTCACACACACTGACGCACTAACAATAAGACAACACACTACCCCTACCCTCCTCGTCTCATGAGTGAGTCATGACAACTCATCTACACACGCACTAGGCACTACAGTGAACTGACTCTAGTCCGGTCTCCTTTGTAACATTTTTTTAGAATTTTTTTTTTTTAGTTTAAATGAGTTCGGATATATATATATATATATATTTTTGTTCAAGCAAGTTTAGAACCAGAATTAGGATTATTAATCACTCCGATTTCATCAGTTTTAAATTGAACCGAAAGATTTCGGGTCACAATTCCGCTGTCATGCTGGGAGTTGCAATAAAAGATTAACACTCTTTCATACATTCGTCGTGCTGTCAACATATATCGCCAATAAAAATAAACACATGCAATACAGAGTCAGCTACAAAGTTCAGTAACTAATTATTTAATGACATGTTTATTTATAATTGGTTTAATTAAAAAACAATCAAACGGACTGAATTAATCCAAATAAATTCACATCAAATTATGTTTGCATATTTAACTAATGAAAACACCTAAATCTAAATTATCTCAGTACAACAAGTCACATAATATTAATACATTAAAATATCTGCCACAGACAATTCTCCTAAACCCTAAGCCCTATACTCTATACCCCTCACCAAAATGATTGGAATCGATTTAAATTGGCCCTTCTTCTGTAGTGGTATTGTTAGTGATAAGGATTTAGGCCGACAGCTGAACAAATCATCCGAAGAAAAAAAAAAACGTGATAAATATTTGCAGCGGGTCGTTTTTTCTTGTTCTCTTCGTCCATATTTAATTGAACACTGAATAAAAAATCATTTAAATCGTCAGAAGCGAAATAATTAAATTAGTCTAAAATAACATAAATTTAACGATAGGCCGATTTAGATAAAATCATCTAGAAGGATTTTTTTTTTGGACGCTGATAACAATCCCCGCAGGTCTATCTCCGCAAAAAACCTGCACTAACTGCCAAAAAAGTCATGGGGGGGACCGCTCAATCATTAATACTATGCAGAAAATGTTAGTATTTAACTTGAAACATCAAAGTATTTATCCTCGATTTTCAAAGTATTAATCCCTATGCAATGATCTCTATTTATGAAAGAATAAATCAATTCATTAATTGTCCCCGCACAAAATTTCCTTTTTTTTGAATCATCCCCGCACAACTGGGGACCATTAAACATAGGGGGACCACTCAATCATTAATGAGTGTTTAAAAAACTGTTAATATTTAACTTGAAGCATCGAAGTATTTAACTTGAATTTGTCAGGTATTAAACCCTATGCAATGATATCTATTTATGAAAGAATAAATCAATCCATTAATTGTCCCCCCACAAAAAAAAAAAAATTGAATCATCCCCACACAACTGGAGACCATTAAATAAACAATATCCTCACCCAATGATAAATACTCTGAGACATAATGATAAATATTTTATGTTACATGGGTAAATATTTTACATTATAGGGATAAATACTTTATGTTACATAGATAAATATTTCTCATGCATACTTACAACTTTCAGTAAAAACATCAATGATAAATACTCTCATGCATAATTATAAATACTTTATGTTACATAGATAAATACTTTGTATTGCATAGATGAATACTTCTTAGACATAATTGCAACTTACAGTAAAACATCAATGATAAATACTCTCAGACATAATGATAAATATTCTATGTTACATGGATAAATACTCTATGTTACAAGGATAAATACTTCTCAGAAATAATGATAAATATTTTTTTTAACATCAATTAACAGATAAGCATTATTAACGGAAATTGTTTTTAGATAACAGTATAATTAATGCAGAGATTGTTTTTAAAGGAATAATTAATGCAGGAATTGATATTAGAGGAAGGCATAATTAATGCGGGGATGGGAGTGGGGGGGTTTCTTATAATTAGTGGGGAATAAAAGGAAACTTTTAGGGAAATTAGTGGGGGAATATATGCAGTTAAGGAAGAGAGAGAGTGCGGAGAAAATGGGGGGATGAGAGTGAGAGGTTTGTTATAATTATTCTTTTTTTTTTTACTTAACTTAGATCTTCTTGACTTTAAGTCTCTATCAGATAAGAAGTAATTTAACCCAATTTAATTTGAAATAATTAATCTAGACTTGTTTAACATAAAAACCTTAAAATCGAGATCCTTATTTTTTTTTAAAAAAGATCAATTGACCTGCTCCACTCCTAAAAAAACCCATAAAATCGAAACTTTCACTCTCTGCTTCTTTTTTTAAAAAGATCAAAATTTGTCATTCTTTTTCCTGCTTTATTCCTATACACACAAATGTCCAAAATTTTTATTTCTACCGTTTTCACAAAAAAGTAAACCAAAATACCTCAATTAGGTGAGAATTCAAAATTCATCCAAGCTGCCAATTCATCTGGCGGCTCCAAAGACCGAGAGCTACCAATTAACTATGCGGCTCTAGCATGAAGGCCTACAAATAAATTGGTGGCCCCAACTTTTTTTTTTTTTTTGTAAGTGGCATAGATTTCAAGGAATTCAAACTTTGAAATTATTCTATTTTAATCCACATAGTAGTTGTTTCAAAATTTCAATCCACGTGGCACAGGTTTCAAGAAATTTATAAAATTTCTGTAAAAAAAATATGGGGCGTCAATTTATTTGGAGGTCTCTAGACTGGAGTCACAGAGTTAATTAGCAGCTCTCAGTCTTTAAGACTGCGAAATAAATTGGCGGTTTGTATAAATTTTGAATTTCCAGCAAATAAGGGTGTTTTAATTTTTTTTTATTATGGTATAAATAAAAAATTTCGACACTAATGCAGAGATCAAGCCCCAAAACCTCTCTACTACTGATTATGAATGAATGATGAGTCAGTAAATGTTCTTAGTTATTATATTAAAATTGAAAAAAAATATAGTTTTTGATCTAGTAATAAATTAAGAGAACCAACATTTTACTATAAACTTTATATAAAATAATTCATAAATATATAAATTTTCAAATTAAATAAAGAAGAATCAATTTGACCCCATTTTATTTAGAGTCCGCCTAGCAGCGAGAGAGAAAGATAAAGATAAATTATATGAATTTTGTTTTTTTCTTTCAACACGACACATCAGTGAGAATAACCAAGCCAACACAGCAATTATAATAGTAGAATTAGCAGAATGGTTGATTTGAACCAATTTCGATAATATTAGGAGTTGATTAAACCAACAAATAACTGTTGACGAGCTCATTTAAACCAAATTCAATAGTTTAAAGTAGGGTTGTAAATGAGTTGAGTTTGAGTGAGTTAGTTCCAATTCAAATTCGGCTCGTTTAATAAACGAGCAAGCCAACTAGAGTTGAGATGATAATAACGAGTTGTAGAGCTAACTCGAATTCAGCTCGTTATCAACTTAAGTTGGCTCACAACTTGTTTAACCAGTGATGGTATTACAACACAAGCTCAAACATATTTTGCACGAATCTCAAAGCACAAATAACAGTCTAGAGATTCGGATTTTATTATTTTGGGATTTATTGTGACCAATATCATATAATTTTATGTAACTCGAGTTATAAATGAGCGAGTTGAGGCTAACTCGAACTCAGTTTATTTTTTAAATGAGTCAGCCAACTCAAGTTGTAAATGAGCGAGTTACGAGTTCGAACTTTTTTGTCCAGTCCTAGTTTAAAGGCTAAAATTAGACTTTTGCCTCTCTTTTTTTTTTCCAAAATTTTGAATAATCAAATTGAATGCTTACGAAAAAATTAATATCAAGATTCTAGAATGATTGCCGCAATTTCATAATTTTAGAAGTCCAATTACCTAGTTCAATAATAAATAAATGAAATTAAGTAAGGTTATCGAATATTTAAACAATGTCACTTCTATTTATATTTATGATAACAGTTGAATTACATATTTTTAGTTCGTAATTAATTAATAAGATAATTTATAATACATTAAATTTATGTTATTCTTATAACGATCGGGCATGACATATTTTGTGTACCACTGACAGAAAAAAAAATGTAAAAAAATACTTGAATAATTGAAAGATAGCAAAATGAAACATGTTTCAAGTAACAATAACACAAAACAATTCAATAATTTGTAACTTAAATACTGTTTCGTATCAATAAAACGGGCTTAATCCTTAATAGCCTTTTTAACAAAAAAAAAATCAATAATACAAAGCAATTTTACAAAAATAAAAAATAAGAAGATGAGATACCTTCTCACTGAAAAAAGAAGATAAGGTAACATTCTTGAAATTCTTGGAAAGCATCACAGTCAAGCACATTTTTATCAGAAAACTATTTGTGAGGTTCAGATCGGAACTTACTATAGAAAATTTACATCTCAAATTTAGCTGTCAAGATAGTAAAAGTTTCCAAACTATATGTAATTAAACAAAAGTTAGATCCATAACTTGTTAGATTGGATTGGACGGCTTAAATGGATTGATTAGAGATCTAGTATTCTTGTAGCTTTTGTGTTGATAGTCTCTACAAATTTCAATAATAATAAAAGAAAGAAAAAAAGATAGTCTGTACAAATGAAAAAGCAAGCCTGCAGCCGCTTCTTTTTTCCATTCCTCATTTTACGTTTAAAAGTAACGAGAAAATATCGAGAAAATAGTAAAAGGGGAAAAGCGAGTGCGTTCCGCCATGGTCCATTGCCTTTTATAAAAATAAACCTTTAACTTTTCTTTTTGTATGTCTTGTTCCCTCGTTTCTTTTCAGATTTCAACCCGTTGGCCTGAATATCTTTAACTTATTTTACTTTACCGAAAACAGTAATCCATATTATCCGATAGGAACAACTGGCACCAAATCTTTTCCAATAAATAATTGACATTATTGTTTTACAAACCGTAGATTTCGCTCAAAGTCCGAGGGCAGCGTAAACTGGTCAAGTTCAGACTTGACTAATGGGAGGTAACTAGCTGACTAGCTCCCGTGCGCTAGTAAGCGGATCCTAACAAGAGGCCTGGTCAATAATTTAATTCCTAGACCACCGACCCGCATAGTACCTGGATCCGTATCCTCCCAGGTACCTGACTCAACAAAATTGCAACGAACGGATCAGATTTACTCTCATTCGGTCGCGATTCGGGATGACGGGGGAAGGATTATTTGTGCTTTGAGATGCGTGCCAATCCATTTTATGACCGTCCGATTCAATTCTACTCAGTCAGGTAACCTGAGGGGATACGAATTCTATAGTACCTTGCCTCCCTAGTCGGCGCATTAAACTGTTACAACAGGTGCACCAATAACTCCTCATGTTTTATGGATCCACATGGCCCACTTCCTAGTTCCTGCCCCTCCAAAATTCCTATAAATGCCCTCCCCATCTTCCCTTCCTATCCTACTCTCTTCTCTCTCAACACCTCCCAAAGCACAAATCCTCTCCAGTTCCCGCGCTCTCTTCTTGCGTTCTCCCCCCTTACAGGTCTCAAAAGCAGAGCCGCTTTCGGGCTCGAGCAGGAGCTGGCTAACCTAACTTCCTTTCAGGCGGTACATGAGTCCGACTCTGATCGGAACAAGTGGCTAGTGCTCAGACTGTACGAGGGGCTCAACAACCGTGACGTGGCAGCGGTTCACCAGCTCCTCAATCCCGATCTGGAGTGGTGGTTCCATGGCCCCCCGGCGCGCCAGCACATGATGCACCTTCTGACCGGTGTAGCACCTGACGATTCCTTTGTTTTCGAACCTGTCCACGTGGAGGCCTTTGGGCCCACCGTTCTCGTCGAGGGAACCGGATCCGACCTTGGGGCATCGGTCTATTGGGTGCACGCCTGGACCGTTGGTTCCGATGGGATAATTACCCAGCTCAGAGAGTATTTCGACACCGAGCTGACCGTTACAAGGCTTGCTGATTCAGTGAACCAGGTGCACGGAACTACCTCGAGCACAAGCTCGCGTTCGCACTGCTTGCCCGTTTGGCGCAGTCGTATCCGTGACCCGACCCGCAGATCGCTTCCGGGTTTGGTTCTTGCTATTTAGTTTGATAAACATAAGCTATTGAATGGGCTGAGGGCCCTGGTGGTGTTTGCTGGTTCGGTTTGCTTTTCATTTGGGATTTCCAATTGTTGTCTTAATTAAATATAATTAGTGGGTTTCGTCGTGTGGTTGGATTTAGGTTTGAATAATAAGTTTGCTGTTTGCGTGTGCGACAAGGTTCTAGAATGGTGGGGATAAGTCGGTGTATTAATGTTGGGTATCTGGATTTCTGGTATAATGTACTGCTGTACGATAATAGTAATAGAATATCCATGCGGTGTTTTATTAATAAAAGCAAAAGAATCTTTTTTTTTTTTTTTTTCCTCTCTTTATAGATGCAATGGATAATCACTAATCTAGGCTTCCAACGAGATTGGAGTTGCTTAATGCCAGATTAGCATCTTTCCTATAAATATAGTTAACTTAACACAAATAAAAAACAAGAGTAGATAATTAATCACTTGATGGGACATGTACATCACATCATTATACTAGTGGCTGTTTAATAACATCGACCGATCTTTGTCCTTTCCGAGTTAGATTTGTCAAACAACTCGTGATTCGTGAAAAGTATTGAGATAACAGATAAGTTTTCCTCAAAAAAATAAATAATAATAAATAAATAAATACGCACAGGAGATCATTCCCGGTGAGTGGTGAATATCCACTAATTTAAGTATAAAAAAAAAGGAATGCCTCCAATTGACTGGGCTAATGGGCTATGTTTTTACGACAAAATATTTAACATTTAATATTTATGACAGTTATATCAGCTATTAGATTTGGATAATTCTAACTTACATTTAACATTTAAGATACATGTAAATTTACTTTTTGTGGTACATATATTTAAAAATATTATTTAAATTAAAATTGAAATTTGAGAAGTATAATCAATAATTTAATAGTACGATTATCAAATTGAATTAGTTTGTATTAATTAGTCATCTATCACAAAACTATTAAATTTCATCATTAACAAATTTAATTTGCTTGATGAAATACTAACATTTTGCAAATCGATTTGGATTTGGTAAATATCCTTTTTAAATAATTAAGCTTCTACCATTTCATTTTTTATTTAGATAATTTTGAAAAAAAATATGTATCATAAGTTTTAAATCTATTATAAAAATTGAATGTATTATAGATGATCCTACATTTTAAAGTATTAATTATATTAAAAAAAAAAACAAGTCAACAGTTACATCAGAAGTAATATACAAAGCGAAAAATTGGAATAAGTTCCTGTACTTGTGGGGGCATATCCGCATTAAAGCAATTACAATTAGTGTAAAAAAATATTTTGGTATTATGACCTATGACTAATTAAGTAATTATCGACATTACAATTTGGGAAGGCATATTCACAATACAACAGTTTACAGGATAAGCTACACCAGTTGACTAGTTATGGACAAAATGTGGGGACGTATCCGCATATGGAAACATAGAAGTGAAGAACTAGTCATGATTACACTCGACATTAAAATTTGACAAAAGCAAGAGAAATTATAGAAAGACAAAACGCTTAGAAAAAGATCCAGTGCAACAAGGAATTCATAATGGAATATAGGAAAATGCTAAAGGGTCGCAAAGGCACATCTACTACACTACTTGCACATTTGAGCACATCTAATGGGTTGGATACTTGGATTCAGATTTCAGACATATTTATATTACTGATGTGGGGTCCTGATGCAACTATAGTAGGTAGTTCGGATTAAATCAGACAACCCTGATACCCATTTTTTTATTTTTATTCAAAAATTAAATTGATTTTCAAAAATTAACCGAACCGGATGTGAATTTTTAAAACTACCCAATCCGGTTAACGGTTAACCGAACCCTAGGTTCGGTTAACGGTTAACCGGACCCTAGGTTCGGTTAACGGTTAACCGAACCCTTGGTCCGCTAAACCATTAACCGAACCCATATCCTTGGTTCGGTTAACGGTTTAGCGGACCAAGGGTTCGGTTAACCGTTTAGCGAACTCATCGGTCCGCTAAACCGTTAACCGCACCTAGGGTCCGGTTAACAGTTAACCGGATTGGGTAGTTTTAAAAATTCACATCCGGTTCGGTTAATTTTTGAAAATCAATTTAATTTTTTAATAAAAAATAAAAAAATCGGCCCTGATAAGTTCGTGTTTGGTTGTGTGCGCGCGTCTTTTTTGTTTTTTGTTTAAAATAATTTAGAGGTCAATTTCAAAATAAATGAATTAGAAAATGAAAAGATTATTATTCAAAATGTGCGACACTATGCTTTTTACATCTGAGAAAAATTGTATATTTAATTTGCAACACAATAAAAGAACGTTTTTATTTTTATATTTAGAATAAGCCCAACGGGCATCACAATTAAATAAGTTGATCCTTGGAGTCCAACTTATATATTATTTAAACAATACGCACCACATTTTGGAGAAAAAACGAACATTATGCCAATCAAACGTCAGGACAGCTCAGTGAAGTATTTTATTGGTCATGAAAAAAACATTGTTAATATGGTAATTTAGAGAAATGAAGCGATCCGTTATCAGTTAGGAGAAGAAAAACGTTTCTTGCGCATACTGTATATTTTTTTAGAGTGATTATAATATCTTTTTAACTTCGGCCCCCATAAAATTCTCCAAACTTATTAAATTTGAATCTGAAAATTTTAACGAGAACAAATTTGGCAACAACACCACATTTCGAAAAAAAAAAAAACTCTAGAAGAGGAATGGTAAAAGGGACTCAGATATTTTTGTATATAATTAGCAAGTTCGTGGTGATTACGTGCAAATTTATTTTTAATTCGCAAAATAGTATCTATAAAGGTACTGCCATATGTATGTGTTGTATATAATTTTCAGAAAAGTGCGAATCATGTTAAATTCTTTGAATTTTTTGCACATAATGTGTACATGTGATAGGGGTAAGTTATTAATATGAGGTGATGGTTAGTATGCCTCATCCATAAATCTATTTTTACACAAAATGCAAACATAAAAGGAAATGAAAAACAATGAATGAAAATTTGTTACTTCTAAAATTAGTATAAATCTCACTTGTCATACACACAAGCATTCAATAAAACATTTATGATAAAATTTACTTGGAAAAAAACAATGAATGAAATATATATGTAGCCTAATTAAGAAAAATATTTAGTTTTCTAACTGTCGATTTTGAAAGCAAATCATTTATTTTGTCAATTGCCATGCACACATAACTATATGCCTAAATGCCACTGCGTATTCTTCACATGTAGAAAAATGAACCATTTATTCTCAAAAACTAATCAGTTAGAAAACAAAATTTTTTTTACACAAATTATATATTTTTATTTTGTTTAATAAAGACTTAAATAATAAAATGAGTACTTCATAAATTTAAATGAGTTTTAATACAAAAAATTAATAAATTGGGTGAATTTGTGAGTTTTTGAAATTTAAAAGAAAAAATATAATATTATGAGATTTAGAGAGACAAATACATAATTTCAATTTTTTTGAGGGATATACAATAATTTCCCCTTTAGAAATTTATTACATCTTTGAAGGTGAGAATATGCTGCTCTTCTCCAAGAAAAACAGAGAGATGTTTTTCTTCATTCAACTGTTCAAATATTTTTAACGGTTCAGATTTTAAAGAGAAGAAAAGAGCAATAGATACCATCTTGAAATCCGAACAGTTGGAATGAAAAAACAAGTTCCTACTTTTCTTAAAGATGAGCAAGCAGATTTGATTTCCATCTCTGATTAGGTGTTTTTGGTGCCGTTGATACGGTTTTGATTGTTTACAAATCAAATTTAATTTCACAAACATTTAAATAGTACATGTACTCAACGGTAAAAATATAAACAGAAAGAGAAATACTCCGACAAAGAAAGGCTCGAGTCAAAGATGATTAGGTAGCAGTGAACTTCTTTAATCCTCTTTACCCCAAAATATTTTTTTTTCCCATTGATAACTTACAGGATATGACAAGACTTCTAGAATTACCATTCTTTTCCCACACAGCAAACGTCAATTATATATCATTTATAGAACAGTAAGCAACGGAGAGATGGAATAGAAAGCATTATCGCTAAAAAAGAAGCAAATATAAATGATTTTTTCACTTAATATTCGAATTTTTTTTATGCAAATAATGTGGTTGTTGTAAAAGACGTGTCGAAGTTTGAATTTGTTGTCATTAGATATATGATATTGCATCTCAACCCCAAAAAGTTCGAAACAATGAGATAATGTGGAAAGAAATTAACCCAAACTCATTGGTAGTGTTTATGCAAATAAAAATGTTCTATACAGAATTTAGGCAAGTGCTTATTTGACATTTGAAGTTCAAAAATAAATAGAAAACAACCTCAATAGTAGTTAAGGATTAAATTTGATGGAAAAATTATCAGGATAAATTAAAATTAAAACAAGAAAGAATAGTAGATTGCTGCTAGTTTTGGTGCAATTAAAATTGGAAATATCATTAAAAATCAATTATAAGGTTAAAAATGCAGTCTTTTTGTATGAAACAACAAACAGTGGATATCTTGAATTTGAGCAGAACTGCAAGTTCAGTGTAGTGGCGTGAGTCTCGTCCCTTTATAGAGAGACGTAATTTTAATTCTTGAAATTAATATTTAAAAATTATAAGAGTATACCGAGTCTTTAATAAAAAAGAAAAAAAAAAAAAAAAACAAATATTGAAATTGACATGGCCGTAGTTGATCGATGAATGTCGATATATTGGCGACATTGTGATGATAAAATTATTCTTAGAATCCAAGAAAAGGTATAATAAAAGAACAATGTCAATTCCCAAAAGTTCCAATTTGGCACAAAAGCACCTTAATATGATCTCAAAAGTTTATTCTTGTATTATTGATAAGATATGCGCCCATACGATGGATAGCTTATACTTATATGCATAAGAGCCCGAAATTTGTATTAATACCTAAAAAAAAAAAATTACAAAATCTACCCAACTTTTCAAGGCATTTCGAAATCGGTCTCTTTCGGTGACTAAATAACCGGACAAATCCCCTCTTTCTGGTTATTTAGTCACCGGATCTAAAAATTGAGATCGGTGACTAAATAACTGGTTTTGTTTTTTCTTTGTTTTTTTTTGTTACAAAACAGAAATTTTTAAATTTTTTATTTTTTGTATTGAACTATTAGAAATGTTGAATATATTTCTTTGAAAATAGATGGAATACAATATAATTTGATTTATTAGAAAGACTGCAACAAATAATTTGGATCAATATTTTTTTTGTCAGATTTTTTACAGTTGTAAGAAAACTTAATATATTTCTTTATGTGTTATTGGAAAAAAAATAAAAATGCTTGGAATCTAAGTTATTGATTCCGGTTCAAAAGTCACTTCTCGGTAAATACTGAAAATATTGTCATCCTTCTAGTATATTTAATTTCTAAAAAGTTGTATATATTTTTGAAAAAAGAAAAAAAATTAAGTTATTTAATTTATAATGATTGTTATTAAAAAGTAATTCTCTAAATGGATACAACTTTTTAGAAATTAAATGTACTAGAAGGATCACAATATTTTTTGTATTGACTAAAGGTGACTTTTGAACCACAATCAACAACTCAAATTCAAAGCAAATTTTTTTTTTCAATAACACATAAAGAAATATATTAATTTTTCTTACAGTCATGAAAAATTTGGTTTGAAAAATGTTGATCTGGATTATTTGTCGTAGTTTTTCTTAAATCAAATTATATTGTATTCCATCTATTTTCAAAGAAATATATTCAACATTTTTAATATTTCAATACAAAAAATAAAAAATTTATGTTTCTAAAAAGACAAAAGAAAAACCAGTTATTTAGTAACCGGATGAATTTATTGAAACCGGTTATTTAGTCACCGGTCTCAATTTCTAAATTCAGTGACTAAATATAATCAGAAAGAAGGGTTTTGTCCGGTTATTTAGTCACCAAAATGGGCAGATTTTGAAATTCCACGAAAATGTGAGTAGATTATGTAATTTTATAAAAAATTTGGGTATTAATAAAAATTTCGGCATTAGAGCACTTGACAGCAAAATGCATATCTGTATTTGACAAGAATTTACAAGGCATCGAATAGTACTACCTGTTGGCTGTTGATAAATTAACCCACCTACCCACTACAGAATTTTGGGCCACTTGCACGAGAATATCGTTGCGGCACAAACTCATCCAGGGTTCCCCCCTTTCCAACTAATTGCAAAACCATCCTTAAATTTTTGCAGAAAAGTAAAGAAAGCTTGCGACATTAGCATATTTCGACCTTGCATTTAGGAATAATTAAAAGCGTTTAAATTCGCATCGTGTTCCGACAAAATTCATCAAGCTTATCAATAAAATCAGACAAGTATGAACACGTGGTTATATTTACAACGCGGGAAAGGATAAAAATCCTTATACTTATGCCTCAGGTATGCATATATCAACCATGAAAATATGTAGAAAATTCATTTATAAATGCTAACATAATATTGCTTAATAATTTGTACTAGAGCATCTACATTCTTGAAACTCTTGGAGTTTCTAAATAATTGTTAGCTAATTTTTAGAAATTGTCTCTGAAAGTTTCTAAACTCCCACATCTCTGAAACTAAAATTAGAGTTTCTTAATTGCCACATTAACAAATAAATTACCAAAAAAAATTTTTTCAGCAAGTCATTTGACCACGTCAGAGCTCCAAAGTTGCTAAATAAGAAATCCATCTGTATCTTTAAAACTGGTTTAAAAATTGCCACATCAGATTAGAAACTCCAAGAGTCTCAGAGATGTAGATGCTCTAATATTCTTGTTCAATAAAAACTGATAAATTTGATTAGTCGTTCCATTTATCTAAAAATTGCTGACAATGTACTTTTACTTGCTAATCTCTTAACTTAATACCAAGACACAACTCTTTTGAACTGGTGTTTTCTATTCCAACAAATGGGAAAAAAAATTCAATGCCACACATTTATAATATTGAAAAGTATTAGGCGAAAATTAAAGTAGTAGTAGGGGAAAAGTAAGCTATGAATTTTCAACAGTTTCAAAAATCAGGTCAATTACTTGGTTCGTCAGCCAATTGTACATGTCCCGTACGTAACATGTTGAAAAAAATATAAACTATATACAAATCTAAACTCATTCAGGATTTACACTTATGAAATTAAATTTTTACAAAATTTATACTCAATTTTGTGTAGGTTTAAGTGTTTGGTTGATTTTATTCCATGATGATTTTTATAGACAATTAGGGTGTCTTCGGCTGTCAAGTGAGAACGGGAATGGACTTGGGTTCGAGTTCAATTTGAATGGCTGAATCATTGTGTGCGTGAAAAAAAAAATTCACTCAGAGTGAATTTTTTTTTCTTCCCACAAGAACAATAAAAATCGAACAGACCCTTAAAGAGTGTGTGCATCTGAAACTCACATGAAAAAAATGAGAGAAAAAACAGAAAAACTAAAAGAGGAGGAAAAAAGGGCGTAGTTTTCACATGCAATAGAGGAAGTATATTGTTGTAAAAAAATTCCTATATTTTAATCAGTGAATTATTGTAACACATAATTCTCCCTCTCCTCTACAAATGTCACTATTGCTAGCGTGATAGTTTTTTTTTTTTTTTTTTATGAAAGAAGGATCGTAGTTAATTTTAATATTTATTTTTCTATATATGTTTCTTGTGAGAATAGAACTTCCATTTCTCTGTAAACTAGACGAGACACATCACCATCTGTAAACAGTCGAGACTCGTCACATAAGAAAATTGACGAGCAGAATTTTCAAATAGAAGATTCTAGAAATTTTACGAAATGGTAAAAAAAATGCCATTAGTTAGAATTAACTTTGTTCCTAGGAAAGAAGCTTGGTAGTATCATCAGTGATAGCTTTGTTCTTCCTTGTAAGCTGGGTATTTGGGTGATTTTGGTTCAAGAAATTGAGAAAATCTCGTCAAATTTGGGAAGGATTTAACATGGTTGGTTTTTAATTACAGTCTCTGTTGGAATAAAATCTGAAATCGGTGAGAAAGCAACATACTGATCTGACAAACAGGTGAGCTTGACAGGTTATGAAATTGTTTGCTAATTTTGCACTGGATATCATTTCCCCAGTTAGTAGCTGCTTATCTCGGGTGTTATCTGAGGTTTTTTCTTTCCGAGTAGGACCAGTTGGTAACAGGTGTATCAATAAATGTACGCAAAGATTGGTTGTCATTATATATGTTGTATTTTATTGGGCCCAAATAATTGTGGGGGTATTTTGTCTGGACTCTGGAGTCTATTTTGTGGTAGACAACTTAATAGTTTGGGAAAAGTTCGACAGAGTCAAAAATTCGTGATTCAGGTATAATTTGGGTATAATTCGGAAATAATTCATTTTTGTAAACACCAAATTAGTATAATTCGGGTATAATTCGGGAATAATTCGTTTCTGTACACACCAAATAATATACTAAAATACTAAAGTTGTAAAAAAAATGAGATTGTTTTGTTCATTTTAATATCAAATTATATATATATTATTTAGTATCGAATTATTTGAATTCTAAAACCAAATTATAAATACTTGATAATAATCGTGTAACATTAAAAAAATATTACGAGCCTCCAACTCGAAATTATAAGAAGAATGTATCCTTGAATCAAACTATTGAGACAATTTAAACGCTGAATTAATTGGACCATCTGATCTCGTCATAGCACTAATCTTGAAGGCATTTAAAGCATCGATTTTAAATAAAAAGGAGAGAAAAGGGGATTAAACCCCATTTAACTTAGGGTTCGGGTCCGCCAGACCTTTCCCTCTCTGTCTTCCTTTCTGTTTCGCGCAAGAGGCGAGGCCTCCCTCTCCCTCTCTTCTATCTCTGTGTGGCGCACCCCACACCTGATCCCTCCTCTCTTCTCTCACTGACCGTAGGGCCCACATCTCCCGTGCTCTCTCCTTTTCTTCCTTCGTGGAGAAAGATTTCCCGGTATGATTTAGGATGATAAATGACGTAGCAACGAATTTTTCCGAACAAAACGCGATTAATTTGTAAAATTCGTAGAATTCGCGAATAATTCGCGAATAGAGCGTTTAATTCGTGAATTACCTTATTAAACGCGGATTGATCCGCTGAAGTCTCAGAAACGATTAATTCGCGAATTATTCGCGAATTAAACCCGTACCGTGTTATTATGAATGTTACTTGGAATATGAAAAGTGTACGATTATATCAGCCTCAAATGAAATTATAGAACCTTAAGCGCAATTATTCGTTATAAAACTGCTGTGAAAATCAGAAAAGATGCGCTCTGTTTCAAATAAAATGTGCACGTTTGACAAACTAAACGAAATTGATATGCATAAATAGTGACATCCCATATAATAAATGTAAATCAGTAGGTGAATAGAGTATTTTTCTGCTAAAACATTGAATGGTGGTACTGTTCAAAGGCCAATTTATAGAAAAGTCAGGAGACCAAGTCTCTATAGATGGTTGAAAAAATGTAAAATTTTGCTATCTCTGATAACTTCTGTGATTTGTTTTTTTAATTAAATAAAAAATATATCTAGTTCTAAATATATATTGTTAAATATTATTTTATAACAAGTTCAGCTCTAATTATAGTACATTTTTATTGCCCCACCCCCCTCTGTTACTCTTGTTCATTTGAAAAAAAGAAGTAAAAATATTAGTTTGAATATTGAAATGGTGGATTATATAACACCAACGATGATGATGATGTTCTCATGCAAAATATAGTAAAACTTAAAATTTTAATAAAATATATTTATATATATCATTCTAAATATTTAACACAATAAGTTTTATTACATAATCTTCTTCTTAACTGTAATATTTTATAAACACACGATTGAATACCGACACTGCACTAATAATTAACTCTCATGCATAACATTCTCTATATTTATTTGCAATTGAAACGAAAGACAGAGAAAACAAAAACATAAAATAGATACCAAATCTCCCTTCTCATATTTCTCTAGAGACTATTATAAAAGCATTTCTTATATTATATTTTAACATAATTAATGTCTTGCAATCTTGGCGTATACAGGTCCATATTCTGACAGATCTTGACCATATCATTGAGAAAAAAATATGGCTAAATATAAAATTTGCCATGATTTCACACTTATCATACAGTATCCGTGTCGGACACATGGGTATTGACACACATAACATAACCTTATTTGCTGTGTCATATTTTTTATTAGTTGGAAAGACGAAAGATAGATATACCAAATGTTTTGAAGATGGTAAATTCTTTAAACAAACAAAAAGTAATTCAACACTTTAATTATTGGTTCAAATATGTATTAAACAAGGACTATGAAGGAGTATGGCTAATATAACATCAATGTTATTTCAATCTATATAACAACAACTTCAAAACCTATTAAATCGAGTTCAAGTAATGAATTCAAACTGTTCAAACCAATTTACGTTATGAGTGATGCATTTATATGCAAACTTTTTATATTTTTAAGTTATTTTATTATCAAATCAATCGGCAAAAAAATTGAAAAATAAATGTATTAAAATTAACTTAAAAACTCAAATATTTGACTGCTTGACTTGATATCAAATATACTCAAAAACTTATAAATTTTATATGTAAACGTACAACTAATGAAGTAGATCGGGTTGAACGGTTTGGATTCACTATTTGAACTCAATTTAATAAGTTTTGGAGTTGGTGTTATTTCAATCTATATAACACCAACTCCAAAATCTATTAAATTGAGTTCAAATAATGAATCCAAACCGTTCAAACCAATTTACGTTATGAATGATGCATTTACACTGATGTTATATTAGCCATACTCTTTAATAGTCAATGCTGCTAAGAAATGTCCATGGCCTGCAGTCTGCAAATGCAACTAGTATTAGTTTGTAAGATAATCTAGAAGTCAATAATACGATAATTTATTATAAAGCTTTGTTCATGAATTGAATATTTAATTATATATCATTTTGTTGCCGTGAATATTATTGTATTATGGATCATTTCGAATTCATAACTGAAATTGTGAAACTCTATAATTAAGATGATATATATTCTTAAGAAGTCACTAACCGAGGTAATTAGCAGGAACATATATAATTAACCGTTACTAGGTTAGTATGTGAATTAAAATATGGTTAAGTTTTACAAACCATTGACACAAGATGTCGTTTTAATCACATAGATACATATTCTAGGAACATGGTATTTGACAGACCTCGAATGAAACATTAAATAGAATTGTATTCGTGTCATTAATGTTTTCATTCAGTGTCAAGTCCAACAGTATGAGGTATTTATCATTCCCACTAAGAAATATGTATGTGTAAGTGTTATCTAACGTTGTCCGTAAAAAACAGTCATAATGGTAGCACTTCCATATGCATAGCTTAGCTGAGGAAGTGATAGTCTGCCAAAAGTACTATTTGTCCCTCGTTTTTATACGAACTATAGCATCACTGGGCACCTTGGTAGAGTTAGATTATCTGCATGCGGTATAATTACAAGAGTAATTATATTTGATAATCTACTCAAGATCAATAAAAATTTAAGTTAACAAGGATGACACACATCTACCTTGAAACTGATCTGATAACTATGTGACAAAAAAACTGACACAAGTAAATCGTTTACTGGATCGTGATATTGTATAGTACATCATCATCTATGTAATTAGATAGTCATGATGTATTCTGCTAGATGCCTATCATGATTATAGAAGTTAAAATAGTTTTAATTATATTTACCAACATAACACAGATCCTATTGGGTCTAGACAATTGCTAACGGGTTACCCGTGACCCGTTTCGAGTTACCCGTTACGGGTAACGGGTAGGACGGGTAAAGGGGTAGGTCGGGTACGGGTAAAACTCGTAACGGGTAGACGGGTAATTTTCCCAAAACCTATATCCGGTCCGTTTATTACCCGTACCCGTTGCGGGTTGACGGGTACGGGTCCGGTCCGCCCTTCTTTTTTTTTGTTTTTTTCTTCTTCTTTTTTCTGTTTTTCTTTCTGTTTTTCTTTCCATTTTTGTTTCCGTTTTTGTTTCTGTTTTTCTTTCTGTTTTTTTTCTGTTTTTTTTTTAGTTTTTTTTTCTGTTTTGTTTTTCCGTTTTTGTTTTTTTTTTTCTGTTTTGTTTAATATTTTTTTTTCTGTTTTTCTTTCCGTTTTTTTCTGTTTTTTTTTTCATTTTTTTTTAGTTTTTTTTTCTGTTTTGTTTTTTCGTTTTTGTTTTTTTTTTCTGTTTTGTTTAATATTTTTTTTCTGTTTTTTTTACAGTGTCGTATAAATATTATTACGTGTTTATAATTCGATTTTTATAATATGAATAGTTTGATATCAAATAGAGTATATATATACATGAAATTATCAAGTCGCATCTTTATAATTTATAAATGAATAAAATTTGTACCTTATATATAAAAATTATTCGTACGAAAATTTGTATATTTATACGGCTAAGTACAAATCTATTTATTTATTTCTTTAAGCAAGTCATTTTATTTTATTTTCAAATTCTCATTATAATTAAAACAATAAAATATAAATAATAATATCTTAAATTAATTTATTACATTACAAATAATTATGAATAATTTGAAAACAATAGATTAAAAAATAAAAGTTACCCTCCTCCTTTATTCCGGGCTTGGGACCGGCTATGTAAAATAACATAGGCGGAGTTCTAACTTTTTTTTTGTTAGTAATTGTTCTTTAAAATGAATAATTTAAAAACTAATTGAAATGTTTAGAAATTATAATTTTTAAAATAACCATAAATATTAAAAGAGGTTAGAAAATTATACCGACACTACCTATCTAGTAGTTTGGATTCATATACCATTGTTCGTTTTCTTCCGCACCGTCTGAATCTGAATTAGGTTGAGGCTGCGGCTCGGTAAAGCTTTCTTCAGTATCAGCTGCAGAAGATGATTCTTGAGCTTGATGTTGGTTGCGCTCGTCAGCCATAATCCAATCTTTCAAGCACACAAGTCTTTCAAAAACACGGTACTTTCAACTTGCTTAGTTGATAGTTTACGCAACACTTTGCAAACTCTTGTCTTCTTTCATGGTTTGAAACAATGTGGTTGAGGGCATCCTTAAATTTAACTATCAATGATTTTATAGCTTCTGTTTTAAGTCCCGACTTCACGACGAGGTTAAGTATATGACAAGCACACTTTTGGTGAAACATTTCACCATTCATAATCGGGTTTAGTGACCGTTTAAAAATTTCAATGGAAGCAATGTTGTTGCTAGCATTATCGAAAGATATAGAAAAAACCTTGTTAGCCATATCCCTCTTAAGGTTATACTCTTGTAAAACCTCAATAATAGATTTGAAAATTACATTTGCGGTGTGCGGGGAATCTAACACTCGAAAACTTAATATCCTCTTTTGTAATACCCACTGATCATCGATCCAATGCCCAGTAACACAAGAGTACCCAAGGCCATGTTTACCAGCAGTCCATATATCGGAGGTAATTGAGACCTTATTGGATTGATATGCAAATGTACCTTGGAGGTCATCTTTTATGGTTCTAAACTGTTTTTTTATTTCACCAACCAACTTTCTATGATGCATCCTCTTGTACAGTGGTTGAGCACACCCCCGAATGACCAACCGGGCAAAGGCTGTGCAATCACCCATACTGATTGGTTGTTCTTTGTGGGTTATGTACCGGGCCAATTCACTAAGCATTCTTTTTTCATCAAATTTTGGGTTGGTTAAAGTACCATCCGGGGTGATTTGGGTTTGAATTTGCGCGGTATTATTTGGATTATAGTTTTCACCTTTTCTAATATGCACATCAACATGTCTTTTAAAGCTACTCATACCACTAGCTTGTTTATAAACAAAATAAGGTTTCTTGCAATGGTCTACCTTACAATAAAGAGTTTTCAAGTAACCGTCATCATCTTTGGTCACATCATACCATTCAAACCAATATTGGTTGTATTCGGGAGGTCTTCTGGCCTTCTTTGCTGCTGGTTGTTGTGGGGGGCGGGGGACAATTGGCGAAGGAGATGCGTGCGGTTCTTCTTGAATTTCAGTGACACTTGTCGAAGGAGTACCTAAAATAGGGGGGTTGAGTTGACTCGACGATGCAACGGAAGAAGTGCCTCCATATGCATACGGTGGTGGTAGTTGATGTGATTCTTGTGGAATGAATATGTTTGGATCATTTGAAGTATAATACGGTGCACCCGTTTGGAGATTTTGTTGATAATTTGTTTGTAGCATTTGGTCTCTTCTTTGGTAATTTTGGGGAGGTTGTGGATAATTAGGTGGCGGCATTTGAGAGCTAGCATTGTCAAAATAATTTTGTGGATAATTTGTAGTTGGTATTTCGGGGCCAAAAATATCGGCTGACATTCTCGCGATATCTTCTTGCACCGAATCACGATGAGATGATATTTTTTAAAAATGTAAACCTATTCACAAAAATAAATACAATTACTTACCATATTCAACAAATAAATCTAACCTAGTTATATAATGAATTTCACATACAACTATATTTAAAAAAAAACAAATAAAATTAAAAAAATCTCAGAAAAACAGAAAAAATAGGAAAAAATAAAATTAAAAAAATCTGGAAAAAACAGAAAAACAGAAATGTCGGCCGAATTTCAAAAAAATAAATCCGAATTTCAAAAAAAAATCTAACATATTAAAAAAAAATCTAATTACTTCACAAATTTAAAAAAAAAATCTAACATCTTTTCTAACCTATTAAAAATAAATCCGAATTTCAAAAAACAAATCTAATTACTTCACAAATTTTTTAAAAAGATCTAACATCTTTTCTAACCTATTAAAAATAAATCCGAATTTCAAAAAAAATATAACATATTCAAAAAACAAATCTAATTACTTCACAATTTTTTAAAAAAAATCTAACATTTTTTCTAACCTATTAAAAATAAATCCGAATTTCAAAAAAAAATCTAACATATTCAAAAAACAAATCTAATTACTTCACAAATTTAAAAAAAAAATCTAACATCTTTTCTAACCTATTAAAAATAAATCCGAATTTCAAAAAAAAATCTAACATATTCAAAAGAAAAAAATCTAATTACTTCACAAATTTAAAAAAAAATCTAACATATTTTCTAACCTATTAAAAATAAATCCGAATTTCGAAAAAAAATCTAACATATTCAAAAAACAAATCTAATTACTTCACAAATTTTAAAAAAAAATCTAACATCTTTTCTAACCTATTAAAAATAAATCCGAATTTCAAAAAAAAATCTAACATATTCAAAAAAATAAATCTAATTACTTCACAAATTTTAAAAAAAAATCTAACATCTTTTCTAACCTATTAAAAATAAATCCGAATTTTAAAAAACAATCTAATATATTAAAAAAAAATCTAATTACTTCACAAATTTTTAAAAACAATCTAACATCTTTTCTAACCTATTGAAAATAAATCCGAATTTCAAAAAAAAATCTAACATATTAAAAAAAAAAATCTAATTACTTCACAAATTTTAAAAAAAAATCTAACATCTTTTCTAACCTATTAAAAATAAATCCGAATTTCAAAAAAAAATCTAACATATTCAAAAAACAAATCTAATTACTTCACAAATTAAAAAAAAATCTAACATCTTTTCTAACCTATTAAAAATAAATCCGAATTTCAACAAAAAAATCTAACATATTCAAAAAACAAATCTAATTACTTCACAAATTTTAAAAAAAAAATCTAATATCTTTTCTAACCTATTAAAAACAAATCCGAATTTCAAAAAAAAATCTAACATATTCAAAAAACAAATCTAATTACTTCACAAATTAAAAAAAAAAATCTAACATCTTTTCTAACCTATTAAAAATAAATCCGAATTTCAAAAAAAAATCTAACATATTCAAAAAACAAATCTAACATATTCAAAAAACAAATCTAATTACTTCACAAATTTTTAAAAAAAAATCTAACATTTTTTCTAACCTATTAAAAATAAATCAGAATTTCAAAAAAAAATCTAACATATTCAAAAAACAAATCTAATTACTTCACAAATTAAAAAAAAAATCTAACATCTTTTCTAACCTATTAAAAATAAATCCGAATTAAAAAAAAAAATCTAACATATTCAAAAAACAAATCTAATTACTTCACAAATTTAAAAAAAAAATCTAACATCTTTTCTAACCTATTAAAAAGAAATCCGAATTTCAAAAAAAAAAAATCTAACATATTCAAAAAATAAATCTAATTACTTCACAAATTTTTTAAAAAAAATCTAACATATTCAAAAAATAAATCTCATTACGTCACAAATTTTAAAAAAAAACTAACATCTTTTCTAACCTATTAAAAATAAATCCGATTTAAAAAAAAAAACTAATATATTCAAAACAGATATTACTTCACATCTAACAAATCTAACATAAACTAAATAAATCTAACATATTCAATAAATCTATCAATCCTAACATAAAATAAAGCTAAGAAATGTAATTATTTAACAAATTTAACAAATCTAACAAATCTAATTACTTAACTTTCAATAAATCTAACTTAAACTAAATTTACTCTACAAAAATAAATTAATCTAACATAAAATAAATCTAACCTTTAAATCTCGCGGAAAAATCTTGCGGGAGGTGCCGAACTTTGTAATTTCGATACCTTCGTAATTCCGTTTGCGTATTTGTAGAATGAATTAAATTACAACTATATAATTTCTTTAAAAAATAAATAGAGAAATTGAGAATAATGAAAATTGAGAGAATGAGAGTTCGAGATAGAATGTGGAGAGAAAGAGAGTTAGAGGGGGTGTATTTAAAGAAAAAAATTGGAGGGGGGAATTAAATTCGAAATTAAAAAAAAAAAACCGGGATTTGACCCGGGTGGGTCCGGTCGAGTTTGATTTGACCGGTCCGGGCCCGGTTTGTCTGAACCGGCGGCAAAAAAATTCGAATTTCAAATGAAACGGGTAAACGGGTAAATGGGTAAAGGTACACGGGTAAACGGGTAAAGTTGGTCGGGTAAACGGGTGCGGGTACGGGTAAAACGGGTGCGGGTACGCGAGTTTCGGGTACGAGTAAGACGGGTACGGGTTGGGCGGGTTTTTTTCTGAATCCTTGAGTCTAGTCCGTCTCAAACCCGTACCCGTGTACCTATTTACCCGCCTATACCCGAGCACGGGTACAGGTACCTCGGGTAACGGGTACGGGTCATACCCGTTCGGATTTTAGCAATTGTCTAATTGGGTCGCACCATATAGGAGTTAATCGAATAATCTTATTGTGATTGATTATAAATTGGTTATGATCAATATTAAGATGGTTATAATTAATTATACGTGTTATAATTAAATTATATTTGTCGTGTTAAAAATGACAAAGCAAAAAACTAATGGTTATAATTAGTTATACTTGGTATAATTAATTATAATTAATTGTACGTCATTTAGAATGACAAACAGAAACACAGATTTGTTTATAAACATGTTTGACATATTGTATAAAAATTACCAAACGAAAACCGTAAACGAATATAATTGTACATGACAATTATACATATTTGATTTGGATAGTTACTATTTACTATTCCTTTGGGTTAATGGGTTTAGAATCCATTAAACAAATCCAACCAATATGAAATAGCAAAATCCAAACTGGATGCCTCATCCAAAAGGGAAAAAATGTAATTTTGTCAAGTACGAGGGTATTTCGGTCTTTTGGCTAACCTCCTCATTTGCCTATAAATAGAGGGGTGAGGGTTAGAAAAAAAACCACTAATTCACGTGTTAATCTGATTACTTCGTTAATTGAAATTCTCTCTTTCTCTGTTTACGATTTTTCGATTGGTGAATAGTTTTTTTGCCGAATTTTCGCGGTATTTCAGATTTGGTTTAATTAGCAAATCTGATTAAAGCAAATTTTTTAGTGAATAGTGTTTTTGCAGAATGTCGCGGTTTATAGTATTTCTGGCAAAAGAAATAAACTGCTCTCTGGTTAGTCCTGGTGGATAACCAATAGAGGTATCACACGTGTAATACTCTGAGTCGATTCCTTCCTTGGTGTAGCTCTTCTCGCTTAATTTGCATTCCAATTAAGATTTGGAAACGATGTATAAACATGTTATATTAATCTATTTAATTGGTAAATAGATTTAATGCTTTAGAAAATCAATTATGGAGTAGATCTATAAATATGATTAAACTGATCTTCTTGATTCATTTAATCCGTAGCTTAAGTTAGATGTAAAAATTTTGTTTTACTCTTTGTACACCTTAAACAAATAAATAAGTTTGAACCGTCAAAACCCAACAACTAGAGGGGGCCCACTACTGTACCAAGCTTGAGGGTGTTTGTTAATTAATAACAAACATTTTATTAAATGAGAACGGTTATCCAAACAAGCGGCTTCAATTATTAACAAATTAATTGTCCTATTCATGCCGTGCGATGCCTCAACATTAAGGTTCCGTTTAGCCACATACTATTCACCGTGGGAAATAAAAATTTGTTCAGAGCTAAGTTTTTATTTCCATGATGAACAATAAAATTTAGTTCAAAATTTTTGATTTTCACACCCATTTCTATTTCCTACTGGGTTGCCGAACGGATCCTAAGTATAAACATTAATATATAGCAGCATATAGTTTGCTCCAACGCACTACTAACTACAAGTCTACAACACAATAATATGCTGACTAGGACTTACCTACCGACTTAATTTGTTAAATCAGATCTGGATCATTTATCCATTATAATGCAATTAATATATCATTACTTTTACCAACTAAGAAACATTAAAAAAAATACTAGGAAATGCAAAAAGAAAAAGAAAAAGAAAAGAATGAACAAATATAAATCATTTTTTTCTTTTCAAAAGCACTAATTAGTGAGGTCCATATATACCCGGCTACTGTTATAATTGCGATGACATAATAATAACAGCATGCTATCCCATTAGGCTTCCAATTTAAATTCAATGTTCTGCATCATGCTAGAATTTTCTGGTGAGGAAATTTTGAACTATTCCAATTTTATTGATTGTAACATCCCGCAATTTTTTTTATAAATTTTTATGAACTTATTATTATTTTAATTACATATTTATAATTATGAAAAATATGAAGGTTTAAAACACAAATACTCCATTTTATTCTTTTGAAAATAAACGTGGCATTTTTTACCACGTGGGCCCCATGCATGAATTACCCCCACTTCAAACCGAAATTCATTTTGTATATTCCTTAAATATATTGAATTTCTCCATTTGAATAAAATAAAAGGGAATAAAAAGAAACAAAAAGCGAAAGAATGAGAGAAAAAAAATAGAAATATTTTTATAAAAAAATATTGTTATGATATTGATAATCCGTTCAATTGGAATTCCGACTATGTCGAGTTGATTCTGAGTTGTTGTTGTAGTTTGATTTGGATTTATGAATTGATCGCTATCAGGTAACTAAACTTCTCTATAATCTATGTTTTCGTTTTATTTGGTTGAATTGAATTTTGAATTGGATAATTGAATTGGGTATTGGATTATGATGCATATTTAATGGGATAGTGGTTCTAAGATTCAAATTTAATTTGTGAAACGATATGATTGTGTGTTATGAGAATTCGTGAAATGATATGATTATGTGAAATGAAATGATGTGGATATTGTGTGACTTGTTTTATTGATAACCTAGATCCGGGTGCTATCATCGGTTAAATATGTATTCATAATTTGATTTAAATTTGTGGATTAATCCAGTATGTCTGAATGGTGGTTTAATTAAGGCAGTTATAGAGAAGTGTGTTGCTAAATAATCAATTACTGAGCTTTGTAGTTGATTCTGTATTATTTTCCATCTATTTTTATTTGCAATGTAGGTTGACGGGATAAAGAATGGATGCGAATGTGCCTCTCTTGTCGCGACTTTCGGCCTGACGGTGAGGTGGTGACATTAATACATATCTATCAGAGGATAATTATACAACTGGAATGGAAGTGTAATTAATTAGTGGCTTTTATTTTGTGGGTTTTTTTTGTATCTAAAGGATTTTACACAATATTTGTACAGATAGTTTAAATTTACAGACCGTCAAAATTTATCAAGTTTTAAATCGTTCACACAAACTCGACGCGATCGGACGGTTCGGACCCGACTTTAGATAAAAATTGTCTAAAGCCCCTGGGCTAAACCCAATTCCTTGCTAGAATATGTTGCGGCCTACAAATTATCACAAAATCTATTTGTCACCAAATTACTCAGAAAGATCATCTACACACTTGTTAGATATAGCACCAAGAAAAGAAGGAAAAAAAAAATTTAGATTTATTAGAACCACCAATGAAAGTAAGATAGATAGAAGAGCCAATGAAAGTAAGTGCTTGATATCCATTATCAATCATCTTCTTGTTATAAAAAATAAGCATTTTGTAACATAAATTAAGCTATAATAAAGTCAGACAGCAACAGCACTGTTGCAAGATTGTACAATGCCAGCTTGTTTTGTCTCAAGATGCTGTTCAATAATCGGTGTGTTGGACTGTTGTTATTGGCTCGCTGCCTTCTCCAAGGACGGATCTATAATCAGTTCTCGGGTGTTTCGTTCCTTTAACTTTGGTCCTGGCATAGATGATAGATAAATAATACTAGACTAGTGTAGGTAACTGTGTTTGACAGCAGGAGAACTCAACATGTTAACAACAGCTGTATAATAGGAACAGGAGCCCATATCTGATGAAATCATGTTTCCGTTGAGATCTGGACCGTCCGATCTGAATCCAAATTAATGCTTGAATATTTGTGTGAATTCTGATCAGACAATTCGGATCTAAATAGATATATTTTCTTACCTTAGGGGATATGAATTCTAGGAACGGGAGGAGATATCTTTTTTCTGTGCTACATTATTTTTGGAAAATTTCTCCACGGAATTATTTGCTTTGTACAATTTGGGCAAGCCTCTAATCCAATAGCATAAGACATGTTAGCCCATTAAGCCCGCTAAGCCCACTAAGCCCACTAAGCCCACTAGACACAGTAGTTTGAAACTTTGAATTGACCATATTGTCCCTCAAAGCATAATAATAATAGCCCATAAACTAGTTTAGCATTGTCAGATGTAATTACTAATACATGTTGAGGCCCAAGTCCAACAGTGGGAGACTGGGAGTTCCACATGCTGATTTGCTGGTCCATTGTTGGATCGGGGAAAGGCTCTAATCTACACTCGGGTTGACCTCGCAGTTAAACCCGATCCAATTGTTTCCAGTCTCCGCTCCAGCGCTCGCCACTGTTTCCGATCCCTACCTGCTTCCTACGATCCCGGAGTCGATTGGTAATTTGGTACTGAAACAACTAATGGAGACGAAACACAAAAATGGAAACCTTAGATCCGCTTTGTGGATTTTGTTACTGACAACTATGACCTTCGCTCCAGTCGTCTCTTCCATTGATGACAAATGCGGCGCTTGCAAAGCCGTCGCTGTACGCTTTCTCCCCTTCTCCTCAAATTCTTTAGTCAAACCGATTTTGTGAACTTTTTTCTGTCAATTTAGGTTAGAGGTTATTGGTTTCGTTATTAAACTGCGCGTCTGATCTGATTTGTCTATGATTTCTCTCAGGGTGAGCTCGAAATCGGCCTTTCCAATGTGAGTTTCTTCAATTCCTGTTATCTGATACTGGTTTCCATTATAAAGTGGGGTTGTGAGATAATACCGTAACAATGTACTACAATAGACCTGAAATGTACTCTTTTAAGAATTCAAATTGTCTATTTGAGTTCTGTTTCCATACTGGTTGAGTGACTGTTACCAAAAAATAGAGAAAAAGATAAGGAAACTGGAGGATATTTCTTTTTCGAAGTTTTTTTCTAAAGATCTAATCGAGTTGTATAGTCTCCATTACCTTATTGTAATTTTCTATTCCTCTGTTTTTTTTTTTCCTATGTTTAATTTATGTTGTAGGAGAAACCAAAAAATGACTTGGACATGCGTTACCGATTGAATTCTAAAGGCCAACGTGAAGGGAAAGTCATAGATTACAGGTTAGCAAACTAAAAGACAAATAAGAGTCAATATATTTCGGATGAAAGTTATTGTTGCTTAGAATTCCCATATTTTACATTATATATGAAATATTTCTCATTTTGCAGGGGCATACAAGATATGTTTTGTTTTGTAGTGATGCATCATATTGGCTTATAAATATTCTAATTTTTAGTTAACAAGATTTTGTTACCAATTTGTAATTTGTTACTTCAGAGTCAGTGAGCTTAGAGTTATAGATCTTATTGATGGACTCTGTGATAAAATGCAAGATTATACATTAGAGGAGGTATTTTTTTCCTTTTCTTTTGTCTAACAGTAAGAAAGTAAAAGGGTTATCAACATTGGCTAGTACAGAATGAACAAAACCGATATGGTACCGGTTCCCTCATAATGCAAGCAATTCCTAAAACCCACTAACTGCAGGTTAAGTTGCTTGTAAAGCAAATCCTTAATATGACCCAATTTGCCTAAATTAAATTAACTTGTTCTAAATCAATCCAACTAAATCTTCCATTATGCTTGAATTAACTTGCATTGTTCTTACTTTTCAGCTTGATTCCGGCAAAGAAGGATGGATAAAAGTCAGAAACTGGGACAATCTCAAAACCGGTAATACCATACCTCCTGTTTCAATCAACCAGCACCATTGTTTTAGTGTGTTTGTAATGGGATGGCCAGTCAAAGTATTTAGGCTTTTGAGCGAGCATCAACTTCTGGCCTAACTAAAAAGAATTGGCTTCTACCGAACTGAGCTGATACCAAAGCAGCCTGGCTATCTCTTCATTGAAGCCAAACTTCTGTTGAATTGAAGCCAAACTTTTATTTAGTTTTGACCTTGTTGAATTGAAGCCAAACTTCTGTTTTCGATGTTTTCTGTAGATAAGCAAGCAGCAAAAGCACATTCAAAGGCCATCTCTTCATTCTGTGGCAGGTTACTCTTTGTTTTTCGGTCTTTCTGTAGTATATCTCCCTTTGGCTACTCAGAAAATTGATATATTCTTTCCATCAAGTACTTTAAGCACTAAATATTTTGGTGTTGCCTAACCATTGGACTAACTTCATCTGACCTTACGAATTGGTTCAATGGACTTAGGGAATCCTAAACCAAGGACAAACTATAGATATGGACTTAGGGAATCCTAAATCAAGGACAAACTATAGATGGTTGAGGTTCGATTGAATCAGATTTGAGTTTATCAATCAAGGACTACCAGTCAGAGACCTTAACTCAGTATCATAATGTGGCTAATTTTTTAGTTATATATACTTATTTTTTATATTGTTCTTTATCATGCAGGTTATTGGAGGAAACAGAAGATGAGGTACTACGCGCCCCCCCATCCCCCCTCCTCCTTGTGTGTGTGTGACATTCTCTTACAGATTTTTATTTCTTTTCCAGCTATCTGAGAGGATAAAAGGAGGATCAATACAAGTAGGAGGTGTCGGCAAGGCTCTTTGCCAGGATCTTACCAATTATTGCAATCCTCTTGGGTACAACTAAAAAACTTGCAATCTTGTTTTCCATGAAATTAAATATCCTAAGACCAGAGAAAGTTTTAAGTTTCTTTTCAAACTTTATTGATTCACACTAATGCCTATACTGCACCACACATTTTGGTCAAAAAAAAAAATATTATCCTACTGTTTTCCTTTTAATTAAAAATTTAATTCTGCTTCTTTGTTTTTGTTGTCGATGGTTTTTCAGAAATTCCAAACGGGCTGATGATGGAGAATTATGAAGGGACAGATAGATTTCTAGAAGAACTAGTTAGAAATATTGGCATAAACATCAAAGGGGCTGGAAATAGGTAACCAGCATCTCATGTAGTATTCTTGTTTTATTAATATTTTACTTGTATAAGAGAAAAAAAAATTTACAATTGACAAATTTTGCATATCTCGACATTTTACTGAACTAATTTTGCATATCTATTTGTTTATGTATTTTCGAACTTTCACATACTGTCATAATTTTAGTGTTGCTTATTAATGTTGGAATATTACAATTTTTGGTAGACACTGTATAGACCCCTCCTCTCTACAATTTTTAAAGTCTTAAATACTAGGGTTTATTGGTCTTAAAACGAATTCATACTTCTTGTATCATAGATCTTGAATGGCTGGGCTTATGATTTACTCATCCTTATAAAGTTTAACCTTTATTTATTTATCTGCCAGACACTATTATTCTTAGTTATGAGTCTAATTTAATCTAAATGGCTTAGCTATAAACATTTCTTCATTCGAATCCATACAGTAAAAAATGGTTTACTTTAGCAAGCTCCACTAAAATTAAACATGTAAGACTGATGTTCTGCAAGGGCGGCGCACATGAAATTCCCTCTTTCTTCTTTTTATTTTTTAAATAGCCATCTGGAATTTGCCAGGTCCCGGAGAATTTGAATTTCAATTTGGCAGAGAATGTGGCGATGCGTGAACATATATTTTATTTTTCCTTTTACCAAATTTCTTAAGCACAGTGGAATCCTGGAAGGTCGATTGGAACTGAGCCCATCTCCACAAAAGTGACCCATTGGTGGCCTTGGGATGAACTTATATATATTTTTTTCTTTTTCCTTTTTCTGGACTAAACGATGGAGGCTCACAGTCACAGGTCCAACATCCATATTTTCAAATTAACTAAAGAAATAAATTAAGAATTGAAAACGTGTTAATTT
Source organism: Carex pumila (assembly GCA_033356055.1). Taxonomy (NCBI): domain Eukaryota; kingdom Viridiplantae; phylum Streptophyta; class Magnoliopsida; order Poales; family Cyperaceae; genus Carex; species Carex pumila. The sequence goes on along the minus strand of JARJHM010000763.1, from coordinate 68,123 downwards.
TTAGATCAAGCTTAGCCAGCCATATTCTGTAACGGACTAACGGTTCTTATGAAGTGAAGTGAACTAAAAAGAGAAATGTTTATCTATGTTCCATTGTTCCTTGGAACTTTAATTGCGTTAGTGACCAATTTGTTGATTCTTCCTCTCTAATTTAATTAGCTCATTGTGGAATGGACTAGATATTCCCCATACCTCAACATTCTTTACTAACTAACACCTTTCTCCATGGATGGTGAACCTTTTTAAGTAGTAATATACTGCCGCTGCACTGCCTCCATATTTCACCGGATCTCGCTGCATATGGGACCAATATGTGAGTGGGAGGCATTGATTGTTAGGAGCACTATATTTTCCTGTCATAAATTAACAAACCATATCAGAACAGAACATAAAAAAAGAAGGTACATTATATGGTCGGAAAATTAAATATGATATATGAAATATTCTTCAAAAAATAAACAGAGGAAATATACATGAGATGATCGTGCAGGATTGAAGTTGCATGCCCGGGAACTTTCAGAAATACAGATGCCTTTAAACACTATCGGCACATACATTGTGACCATTTTTAGCAAACATAGAATTGATCACCTGAATATCTTGTAAAAATTTCAGCAACTTCCAAACTCAACAATTTGTTTACCAAAGTAAATATGCTTGTACTTTTAAAACTTCTCTTCTTTAAAAAATATTTGTTTATTATAAAATGAATATTTTTCATAGTATTTTAATTGAATATCTTCATTATTAATAAAGGGTGAATCAAAGCAATAATATAACTTTGCCTACAAATGACAATCATCTCTCTCTCTCTCTCTATCATAAAATATACAGTGATCTCTTCTTAAAACTATACACCACAAAAGATATTAAGTTTCAAATTATTTAATCTATTTCACACCATCAGTATCCTCATCCATTCCATTTTATCCTATCTTCATGTTTAAAATAATTGGATAACTCATATTTTGAAACGCCTTCTCACATCGTTTAAGCAAGAGCATATGTTTGCACCATTTTTGTACAAAATTTCATCCAGTTAATTGCGTTGCTTTTTATTATTGTTTTTCGAGTTTTGAAAAATTATTTATTTACATCTAAAATATATTTTTGTTAGATTTTTCTTAATTATAATTATAAAAAAATTATATATTTCAAAATAAATATTATTTTTTGAAATCTCATGTTTGAGGTTTTAGTCCGTATGTTTTTTTTTTTTTTTTTGCTCAATGATACTAAATTATAGAGACGAACTGATTTACATACGCCATTTGTCTTCTCATGCTTATTTTTGATTTACGACAGTGTTATGTATGCAATTGCGTCATTCATTTACAATTGAGCTCTGTATTGAACTTCTTAGATATTGTTTGTTATATTCGAGGATTCCTTCAAACACTTTGATAAATTTATTTGAAAAGATTTATTTTAGTACCGAACTTTATCAAAAGAAGTCATGAAAAATACTTTTGTAGTAAAAGTTTAATTGCGCACTATTAAACTAGAAGAAAAACAAGCGGGATATTTTAAATACAACATTTGAGAACTGAAAACACAATATAAGTCACTAATAAGATAAACAACAACAAAAATAGCCTTTTTGAGAAACATTTAGCCTTGCTGACAAAAAAATTTAGTCTTTTTTTTTTTCAAATTACAAAATAAAAAAAAGAAGTAAATATGCTCTCAATTATTTAGATATAATGTGTATTAATTTGGGATTGTTTTGTAAGACATTTAGCCTTCCATCAAACAACTAAATAATTAAAGATGGATTGTTAGTGACTCTATAATTAATGCTCATAAAATTTTAATTGACTCAAATTTGATATATGACCTATTTAAACAATTAAGAATACATTATAATTTTTTATTTATTTCGAATAATATTTGTAAATATGTATACCATAAGAATTAGATGTATCTAAAAGTTAGATATATGCTAGAATTATTCTCTCAAAAAAATATACATTCGTCAGAACATAAATATTATTGTGTAATAATCGTGCTTGGTGAAAAAGAAGCTACAAATCATTATTCGAAAATAAACTAAGATTAGTGTTAATCACTATCAAAGCATTAATATATTACCCCTTTTGAGAGAGAACGTTCCATTAATGATAAATTTTCCTGACAGGAAAAGAAGAATATTGCAAAAGAAGAATAAAGGGAAGATAAGAAAGAGGAGATAGCTGTCAAAAATATATATTACATGTAGCCTCGAATATGAATAATATAATAAAGGAGCATGATAATTGTACCTTAAATAAAATTACCGAGTGTGTTCCTCAAGTAGTTTAATAGAAAAAACTTTTGGTATTATCTAATTTTCATTTTCAGCGCTAATATAAAAACATTTAAAGCTATGTTTATAACATTTTAAAATATTACTCGCAAGCATTTAAACCTCTATCTGAAAATATTTCTAGATAGTTTTAACTTTTAACAACTTTTGCCTTCAAACCAAAAAAAGAAAGATTCTTAAAGTTTACAACAATTGTTAATAGTTAAAAAAGAAACGACTCTTAAACCTCTATTTGAAAGCATACTCTTAACTATTTTTTGTACAAATCATTGATTTAATTGGTAAAAGTCAAAATTTTCAAACTCCTCTCTCAACAATAATATAATACTGCAGTGTATGTACAACCTAATTTACAAAGCATATAAATCTCATGTACAAAGTCTTAAAATTTTTAATGATTATAGATCTAGATTAATTAAAAAATTTAAAATTTACAAACCAATAATATATAATCATGATTCCGAATTTCGAAGAAAAGATGGTAAAATATTTGCACAATGCCTAGGGCCTTGAAGACTTACAAAATAAAAAAAATATGATGCCGACGTCAGTTGTTGCTAGAGCTTTAATAAAACCCGACTCGGGTATATCCGCCCATGTCCGCCCGTATCCGCCACCTGGGGTACTCGTGCCCGAGCTCGGGTATGGGTCGGGTACTCGGGTACACGGGTACGGGCAAAAACCGGATTGGACTCGTTTTTTTGGACCAATACCCGACCATATCCTACTCGAGTTTACCTGTACCTGACTAAACCCGTATCCGAGTACTGTTCATCCGAATTCAAAATTCAAAAATTTTTGTTTTTCCCTCCCAAAAAAAAAACAGAAAAAACCAGAAAAAAAACCAACAAAAAACTAGAAAAAAAAACCACAAAAAAAACAGCAAAAAAAAAAAAAAATACCCGTACCTGCCCTATCCGTCAAAAGTACACAGGTACGGGTATAGAATGGGTAGGGTATGAATTTTGAAAAATATATTTGAGATACCCTTATCCGTATATCCTTATACCCGAGACGTACCCGTACCCAACTCGGGTATATCCGGGATACCCGTACCCGCCCGAGTAGAAATACACTAGTTGTAGTTGTTGCCTTATATAGTAAAAATAAAAAAATTGAACCCCATTAATTGTTGCTTCGTTAAAGGAAGCCAAGTCTAAGCTATCAAACACAGATTCAAATTAAAAAAAAAAAAAGGTCCTTCTTGGAAGGAGCCAAATGTCAATCCCTCCCATCCCTAGACCCTATGGGGAAAAAAACTAACAAATTTCAACTCACAAGATAAGATCATTCTTCAAAAATTCCAAAATTAACCAATGATTAATTCAACACCTAAAGACCAATGAGGTTTTTTGAGCAAGTGGCCCCTCCATCAACAACCAAATTGTGTCCACTAACATACTTGGACTCATCACTTGCCAAGTAAAGTGCGGCCTCGGCAATGTCTCGCGGCCGCAATGTTGCACCATTAAGAGTTGCGAGGTGCCTGACGGTTTCCTCCGTCTTCATGACATCCTCAGTGCTCGGTTTGCTAACCATTAAAATGCTGTGACCGTCGTCTCCTTCAATCTCCGCCTCTTTCCATGCATTGACAAGCATGGATGTCGCCACTCCGAATGGCGAAATGCAGTTGACCCGGATTCCGTATGCGCCAAGTTCGCATGCTGCATTCCTGTTGGTTTTGCAAGATGTAAGAAATACTGTTTTAGAACAAAATTAATTGTTGAATAGATCTTTACTTTTAAATTACAATATTATGCAATTCAAAAGTGAAAATTAGCATCAAGAAGATTTACAATGCCTATTTACATGTTTTTTTCAGACTAGCTTTCGCCGTAATGTTATCTCTACCGTATATATAGTACCATATATATTGATACTTGTAATACAATGATTGAGGTCACCTAATCACCTACTTATCTTCAGTTGGATTTAATAATAATATCTTTTTGAGAATTGCGCTATTGTTTTCTACAAATGGAATTAATTTAAGAGCAATTACAATGGTTGGTGCTTGATTCACTGTTCTTTCTATATATGCAAATTGAAGGAAAGAAACGAAAAGAAGCATCAAGTGGTTCGTCGGTACCTGGTGAGACCAACTACGGCATGCTTAGACGCAGTGTAAGCATGTGGTCCAAGCCCACCTAACACACCAGCTACGCTCGCCATAGAGATCACACACCCAGTCCCACGGGGCACCATGACTCGAGCCGCATGCTTGATTCCCAGAGCAGAACCTCTCACATTGACCCGCATAACCCGATCAAACTCATCGGCGTCGAGTGACATTATGCTCTTGGCTACACGAGTTTGACGTCCCAACACACCCGCATTGTTGCATAGTATGTCAAGCTTGCCGTGACAGGAGATGGCGTGGCCAACTACATGTTCTATGTCAGATTCTTCTGACACATTGCAATGCACAAAGGAGACATGGGGACCTAGAGAGGCAGAAAGAGCTTCTCCTGCTGAATCATCAATGTCAGCTATGACCACTCGTGCACCATGCTGCACGAAAAGTCGCACAATCGCTTCACCAATGCCACGAGCCCCGCCGGTTACAACCGCAATTTTTCCTTCTAGTCTGTGGAAGGTGAAAATTAATATGTCAAATTCAATGCAGTTGGGGTCTAATAGAGATAGAGGCTCATTAATTGAATGGAAACATGAGAAACGAAAAATAGAGAAAGACTGGTGCAATACCTTTTGTGGATCGGAATTGAGGTGTCCCACCCCAATACCGGTGAGGCCGGTTGGTTCCTTTCGGCCATGATATTAATCGACGGCATGCTTTGCGCGGTGGTAGGAGATACCGGTGCAAATGGAAGTGAAGCTGGGAGGCCTATATCACTAGAGGAGGTACAGAAATGCATTGGATATTATATAGTCTTCCTAGCTATTGCCTATATATACATCTATAAGGTAGTACATTATGCTTCATAGTCTCTCTATATATACATGTATAGAGAGGTAGATGGTAGAGTTGGCGGTATGAGAGAAAAAAATTAGCATTCAACTTTTCCTGGAGAGACGCATTCCACGAAATTCCCAAGACCTTGCTTTTGACTGTTCTCCATTTCGTATTTTTTCTAATCAAATGAAGATCCCTTCGAGATTTCATAAAATATAAAAGAAAGAAAAAAGAAAGGGTACGTAGAATAAAATAAAGAACAGTCGGCTAGATCAGGGAATCGGCAATAATTTTCTCCTTACTTTTTTTTTTTTTTCTAATTTTACGGGATCATTTTAAAAAGCATAAATTCCTTCATGTAGCTTTTAGAAAGTTTGAACTACGAAGGCCTGATATTAAAAAACATGAAATTAGCTGGTCCTGCACCGTGTATCACGAGGCCACTGATTATTTTATATTTTATTTTCTATGAATTTAAATTAGGAGAATAAACTGACCACTAAGAGCCTGTTTGGTAACAGGAGAATTTTGTAGGAATGAGAATTTTTAATATGAGAATGAGAATTTTAATTTGTCAAAATCAAAGTTATTTAATATGTGGAAAATTTTAGAATATAGATGTTCGGCAAATACATAAAAAATTTGTTAGGATGTTAGTTTGTTTTTCTTTTTATAGTAAATGTAATACTATAATTAAACTATATTAAGTGTATTAATACTAATTACTGATTATGATCAATATAATGGTGTATATCATATTAAAAAAGAGAGTAAATTCACTTATAATGGTATATATCATACACTGCAAAAAAATTTAATGTTGCTAGTTTAATTATGCTTGTTTAATAATTTTTTGTATTATTAAATTATACTTGTTTAATTATTTGTACTTTTAAATTATATTATATTTAATTATTTCAAATTTATTTTGTGTTTAACCAATCATTATTGTACTATTAAAGTGCTATTTGTGGATTTAAATGACTTTTAAGCTGTGTTTCAATTTTTGGATTTATGTATTTAAACTAGTTGAAATGCTATTTGTGTATTTAATTATTTTAATTTTTTGTGTTTCATTTTTTGGATTTATGTATTTTAAACTAGTTTAACTTTTTACTGTTACAATTCATTTTACCTATTTTTGCTTTTTTTCTAAAGTTAAGATCGTGAAAATATACTCATATGTAATAATACAAAACAGTACAAATTAATACTTTTTTGTAATTAATGTTTTATTGATAGAAAAAAAAAACACACAATATAATAGCTTCGGCTCTTGAGAAAAAACGGAGCCTTGATGTAATTTTTTTTTTCCTTACAAGTGATGAAAAAAGAGAAGGATAAAATAATCATGTGGTTATTAGGATGGATATTACAACTAGCGTCCGAATAGTCAATAGGAAAAAATAAGGACGAAGTCATTTTTCTTTCCAAAATCTAGGAGATCAGCTACTGCCGAACAGGTCCTAAATGATTTCATATAATTGGTTTCTATAGGAAATTCTCAAATCTAGTTTTTGGTGGGTTTCTGTGGGTTTGTTAGAGAGGTTGGGTTTTGTTTAATTTCCAACAGTACCATTTCTGTATTTTAGAAACTTATATACTATGTTACTCGGATACGTTGACTTAGGCACCGTACTTGTATCGAATACGTATTGGATACCGATACGCGTCCGATACGGCCACGATACATATCCAATACGCCAGCTGGCATATCGGATGACTCGTATCCGATACGTCTGTTTCAGTGAGATACGGGCGGGATACGTGCCTGTGATCCGCGAACCCGCGAGCCACGCTCGTGGACCAGTCCAGCCATGTGAACTGTGCCCATGGACACCAGCCCGAGCGTGTGGACCGCGCCAGTGGACCAGAGCAGATTTTTTTTTTTTTCGCTCCAAGTTGGGTTCGAACTTGGGACCTCTCAAGTGTGAGTCAAAAGACTTAACCACTACACTAGAGCATTACATGTGACAAGATCTAGTCAATATAATATTTATCTTAAACTTTCATGAAGTCTTTATTTTTCTACAAATTTGATTTAAGTTATAATTATAAAATATAATATATAAATTAATTAAAAATAATATATATAATAGACGTATCGTATTTTATATTTTTTAAAATTACCGTATCGCTGTACCTGTATCGTATCCGATATGATACCCGTATCTGTATTTATGCAACATAGCTTATATATAGTCTGGAACTCTGGATAAGTATATTATTTTTTTTTTCCAGTGATGACGCTTCCTGCGTTGTCATAACGTTATTTTTTTTTTTTTTTATGATAGACAAAACGTTGTACTACAAGACAATGCGTACCAGCTCGAAGATAGCTAAACTCGCTGACCGTATATACGGAGGATCATAAAATATATATATTTAAATAGTTGGCTAGGTCACTAGGATATCTATAAGCGGTTGGACTTGGACCTTTCTTTCTTCCCTTTTTATTATCATATAAAGTGGTTTGGTTACGTCTGTCTTTGAGCTGTACACACTACTACACAGTCACAATTTACTCAGGCCATGTTCGGCAGCTATTGAGAATAAGATTCAAAAAATTTGAAATGAAAATTATTATTTATGTAGAAAAAAAAATTAATGTATACAGTAACTTTACATTTTGCGAAAATAAATCTGCTGTAATTCTTGGGGAATTACAGAACCTGTAATTCTTGGGGAATTACAGAATCTGTAATTTTAATCCGAACTGTTAGTTTTTCTCGAGATTTGTACATAAAAACTTATTTTTTTTAAGATATGTGTAGAAAAATTTGAATGGTTAATATTAGAATTGCATGGTCCAATAATTCTTTCCAGCAGATTTGGACTCATATTTTACTACCATATAGGACCTAAATGTGCATTTGTTGTTAGGTATTTCTCAGATCTATTAATGTCCAATCAGATAACTATCAAGTACAAGAGTTGTAAAAAAAAAATGATTCGTATGCAATTCGAGTCAGATATATTTCGAATTGATTGATTCATTTAATTAATGAGCTGAATTTAAATATAACCAACTCATTTATTGATAACTCAAATTACATTAAAATTCACCACAGTAAATTCTAAACCCTCTAATCTCTATTCTAAATAACTATGAGTTACACAAAAATTCTCCAAAAAAATTACGAGTTTGTGCTTATGTACACTCTTTCTAGACTATTTGTTGCCACTTGATTGATAATTTAAATTTGTGGTGCATAGAATGACAAAACAGTCATATTTGATTTTTGATATCTATTTTAAGTATCATATTAGGTATATTTGATTTCTATAAAATTAGTGATAATACCACTATTTTTCAAAATTAGAATGACAAAACAGTAAAAATATGCAAAAATGAAAAATTAATTGCATCAAACGAGTTATAAGTCAATCCGAATTAATGATAATTTGAACTCGAATTACATTTACATCTCACTGTTATCATCCCAACTCTAATTGATCCGTTCATTAATTAATGCGTTGAGCAGAAATTGAAGTTACCTCATTCAAATTCGACTCGTTTACGACACGAAAGTAATTACTCGTCCCGCGAAATACTCTTTTGTCTCTTCCCCCTTTTATCTTTTATGCAGAGTAGAGTACATTTTTAGATTATTTAAATTTATATTAAATAATATGCACTTATTTGGTCAATTTGGTCAATACACTGAGTTGTTACGGAACATGTATTCTCTATATTTTAATATTAAATATGTTGGAAAAATATGAAGTGGTCAACTAGTTTTAAATATGAATTTTCATCACTAAATAAATAATAATTATATAACAAAATATAATTAAAAATATAATTAAAACTTTATTATCCGAAGCTGTAAAATGCAGACTTAAAGCAACTTTCTATCCTAAGCGCAGGAATAATCAGTTAAGATTGTCCCAAGTTAAGCCGGTATTTCTTTGCATGTGGGCGCAACCGTGAAAGAGATTGATGTAGCTTCTTTTAACAATGATAGCAGAATAATATGTTTTCTTATAAAGAAAATATTTATTTGTGAAAAAATAGAAATTGAATTTATGAATTATAGAGTTAATGGGAAGAGCAAGAGAATGTGAATTGTTGAATAGATTATTAGATGATTTGCTCTCTAAATATTATGTGTTATTTATAGACAAATAACATATACACAATTGTAAATTACTGACAATTAAAATATCCATTCATTCTCTTATTGTCATAAAAAATAGAGAAAAGATAATGTCTTTCAGGCTACAGTCCTCCAAAAATCCTCGTGTATAAAAGTCTTCCCTTTTTAGTTTAGTTTTGAGGCGTTTTCAACTGTCACAACTGTCATAATTTCAAGTACAATATGTATGTTTACATGATAATATGTGTATGTTTATAGGATACTATGTATATGTTCATAGAAGGTGGTCCCTAACAGCTGTCACGCGTTTTCAACAGCTGTCATGCGTTTTTAATAGCTTTCATGTGTTTTTAACAGTTTTTTATGCGTTTTTATGTTAACAGAATTTGTTGAATTTGTTTACAGAATTTAGTATTGATGTTTACATAATTAGTTGAAAATATCAAGAAATTTTTTGGAGACTGAAGTTGGAAGACTGTTAACTGCTTCCTAAAAAATATATAAGCTATTACATGGATAGCATCAACGGATCAAATAGTAATTGCTATTCATGTCAATAAAATATGTGGACCAAATGAATAGCTATTACTGTTTATTTTATTAATAACAATTAAAGAATGAATGTCATTTAATTGTGCATCAATGCATCAAAGAAATTAAGCTCTATAACTCATAAATTTAAAAAACATTAATATATTTAATTACATAAATTTTGAGTTTTAAAATAAATTTCCAACAAAATATAGAGGGAGGTTACAGTAATATAGATATTACAACGGTATTACTCATATATATATTTTTTTTAAGTTTTAAATAGTAGATCTAAACTGTTCACCATATATAACCTTCATGTAAAAACATATTTCAATTTAAATTTTATATATTTAAAAATTTTAACCTTTTGTTAGATGGGTAAAAAAATTACTTGACTTGAAAACTCTCCACGATTCAAAAGGAATGATTTATATATTATATAAAAAATAATAAAAAGAATTTTAAAAATGTAAAATTTGATATGCAAATATATTTTCATATAAACATAATGTTTAACTGTTTGATTGACTATTTGAACTTAAAAAATAAAGATATAAATTCATGGTATGTATTGATCATTAAATATGAGTTGGGCTAGTTAATGTAATTATGAAGTAAAAACATTTTTTACTTCACCTCAATATTTTTATTGTTGAAATTCAAACAGTCAATTTAAACCATTCAACATAATCTCTATTTTAAAATTTTTTTTGGAGACCAAATTTTATATACTTTTAGTTTATTTTATCATTTTTTTTAGATATTATTTTTGAATGATTCAGAATCTTATGAATCAATGGGTTATATATCCATCTAAAAACATAGTAAAAAATATTCTAAAAATGCAAAATTTGGTATCCACACAAATTTTTATTTGGAGATCATGTTAACGCTTCAGATCCACCGTTTAAAATTAAAAAAACAAAGATATGAATGCAAAGTACAAAATAACTTTTGTCAGGGTAGAGCTAGAAAATTTAAATAACTGGGAAATAAAATGTAAAAATAATACATTCTTACATATACTCATTTATTGACTATACTTGACTGCTATACTTAGTTATAAAAATATATTTAATTATTGTATAATACATATTTAGTTAGTATATAATACATTCTTACATATATTCATTTCTTTCAAAGGTTAGAAGAAAAATCAGTGGGCGGAGTGTGTAGGTGCCTGGGTGGGTTGGGGTGGGGCGATTAAAAATTGAGAACTTAATTAGAGAAGTATATATAAGAACATTACTTTTTAATTCATTTATTTGCACTTTGGAGGTCGTTTATGTAATTACTTCTACGTAACGTTTTCCTTTTCCGCGTATAAAGGAGACCAGACCACTTAAAATCTTTGCTTGTTGAAGATACTGTATGAACTGAAGAGAAATGACACCCAGACTTCTCAAAAAATATCTTGTTTTTGACATTTGAATGGAAAGAGAAGTCAATAAACAAAAAAAATAAAAAACTTAAAATAGTACTTTATTTATTGGAAATGACACCCAGACTTCTCAAAAATATCTTGTTTTTGACATTTGAATGTAAAAAAAGTCAATAAACCAAAAAAAAAAAAATACAAAACTTAAAATAGCACTTTATTTATTGGAAAGTGAAGTCTTAACTAGATCTATAACTAGATCTATTTTCATAGTCAAGAGTCTTATTTTGAGTCCTGAACAATGGCTGGGGAGAGAATGAGAGATTGAGTCCCGGAGCAGCGGTTTTGTAAACAAATGATTCGCTTGCACAGCTGACTAAATGTGACCAATGAGTCATCAGATAGCAGGATCTCTCATTAATTGCCAAAACGAATAAGTGGTATCTGTAATTAGTTCTTTAATTAGCAATTAGCGTTTTATGAATATGCAGTATGGCTTATGCCTAGCTGTTTAGTTCTTTGCTTTTGAATTGGTACCAGATTGTTAGTACCGGTTGCTAAACATTGCATGGATTTTCTATTAATGAAAATCGGTGGATCCCCCGCTTCTTTTTAAAAAAAAATTTAATATGCAGTTATATCTTCTATCTACTGTTTACTTTTTGAGTGAGTCTATGGTACTATGCATATTATGATTGGCATCATGTTACGGCTTTATATTTGAGTTTTCTAATCCTAGTGGTCGATCCGAACCGTTCATCTTGTTCTCCATATTAATATATATTTGGAGACCAAATTTTACATTTTTTGAAATTTATTTACTATTTTTTTTTAAATTTATGAAAATCACTATTTTTGGATGGTCCAAAATTTTCAGATCAAGTGATTTTCTAAATATCTAAAAATATAAAAAAAAAATTTTAAAATGTAAAATTTGGTCTCCAAACACATATTAATAGAACGGTTCGAATCGACCGTTAGAATTTGAAAACTCGAATATAGAGCCGTAGCCCGGTGCCAAATCGTAATATGTATAGTACCATAGATTCACTCTTACTTTTTTGTTTATTTTTTTTTCTCTTTCTTGTAAACTTTTTTGTTTAATGAAATTTACTAAAAAAAATAGTATTTAATTTAGTGACTATAATAATATTCTCTATGAAGAAAAATGGTAGGTCCAAAACTCAAATGAGATGAGAATCCATATGAATATCAATATATTACTAAGGACTTGACTTTTAGTTTTTCTCAAAAAGAAAAAAATATATATATTAGAGTGAGGCTACAGTACTTTGCAAAACGCAGAATAGTTTAAGCTTTGAATTTATATATTTATTTAAAAGTTCAAACAATCAATCAGAACCCAAGGGCAGAGGCGGAATATTAAACAATGGCGCCAAAAGCATACAAAAGTATGCAAAATTGTTATAAGTCCCCAATTTGTACACATTTAGTCATTTATTTTTTTCTTGAAAAATGAATGGAGATCAACTATGCAAAATTTCAGAAAATCTATGGAGGTCATTTCATAGGTACCTTTAACATTTAACTATAAAATATACAAAAGTATCATATATAACAATTAGTTTTTGAAAATGAATGGGGTCAATTGACCCCCATTTGTTCCACTTACATTCGCCCCTGTCCGAACCATTCATAATGATCTCTACATAAAAATGCAATTGGAGAACAACTTTCACTTTTTTAGAATTTTTTTACTATTTTTTTAGATAGGTAGAACATCACCCGATCTAAAGATATTGAACCATGATTCGAAGTAGTGATTTTCTACATACCTATTCAAAAAATAGTAAAAAAAAAAATCTAACAAATATAAAATTTAATCTTTAAGTACATTTTCATATAAATATCATATTAAGTGGTTCAAATTGAATATTTAAATTTTAAAAATGAAAATATAAATTCATAACAATGACCAATTAGCACTTTGCAAATTACCATAACCACACTCAAAATATTACAAAACCGACTGTTTAAAATATTCTTTTGGTAAAAAGAAAATTGATAGATAATTAATATAATCATTGTTGCCATTAATGTTATTAAAATTGAATCCGACATCAATAATTAGAGTTAAAAAAATGTGATGTATTGTGACTAACATACTGTAATTTTGGTCTCATAATATACTGTGTTGTGATCAAGTTGATGTTTTATGTACCGTGATCAAAATGTCTAGGGATGGTCACAGCATGCGAATGGTTACGCAGTGCTCAAACGTGACTTGCGTGACCATTTAATCATAATTTAGGTTAGTTTATTCAAAATTCACCATTTGGTCAAAATCTAACGGTTCTAATTACATGTGACTTATATAACCATGTGTCATACCATGTTGTTACTAAATCTTTCGCGTGACGTGCCTTGTCGTGTCGTGTTGTGCCAAGATTTTAAAAGATGATTACAGTACGCAAATAATCACAACACAGAACGTGCAAATCACAGGACATAACTGACATACATAGTGTCTCGTTCCGTACTATAACCGTACCGTTGTGTGACAGAGCCAACTTCGTCATTCCATTTTTCCCCCTCAAATACTCAATCAATCAGTCAAGACTCGGATCAATAGTTGAACCGTTGGAGAGTCATTCATTGCGTACATTTGGATGATGTTGTTAACATATCAACAATCAACAACCTCAATAAAGGGGGGTTCCAGTTGGTCAATATTGTTAACACAATATTGCCAACGCTGTTTAGTATAGCCAGTTAAGACATTGACTCTCTCACGAGAGAGTAGGGGCTCGATTCTGCAGTGGGGCTGGATTGAGGTATGGGAGTGTGTGTGCGTGTTTAAGGGCTATTTTCAAACAAAAAAAAAAATGTTGGTCAATATTCAGAGACAGAGAGGCATGGACGGGCTAGTTGGAAAATTAAGGAACATTTATATTGATCTTTATACTTCCTTCGAAGATTTTTCCCATTAAAGTTTCTGCAGATTTTTGCTTGGAATTGGGTTAGTAGTACCCATGTGGTGAGGGAACCGAATTTTCAGTGATACTGAAATCTATGTATATTTGTAGGAATATGTTAAAATGCTATAAGTAGCATAGAGAGTCTCCATGCAACGGCTTAATATTCGACTTTTTAGAATTCTAACGGTCGATCCAAACCGTTCATCTTGTTCTCTATATTAATATGTGTTTGGAGACCAATTTTTAATAAATTTAAAAAATAGTAAGAAAATTTCAAAAAAATGTAAAATTTGGTCTCCAAACACATTAATATAGAGTATAAGATGAACTGTTCGGATCGACCGTTAGAATTTTGAAAATTCGAATATTAAATCATTGCATGAAGGGCTAGGCGTAGCATGCTACCCGGTTCTATAAAAGCAATAACAAGAATCTAATTCTAAGGTCATGTGCAGAACTCCAAATATCAGGGATTAATGCTTCCAGTTGACCTTACAGCAGGAACTTCCAGTTGACAGACAATCAAACGTGCCCTCGGTCATTGGTCTCACATGCCCCCATCAATTATATTAAACGGAAGATCCCATAAAAATATATATATATATTAAACGGAACATAATTTCTTATCTAAAAAACCCTTATATAATCATCCTCTTGTCCCGGAATCTCCATTTTCGACTTTTTGGGCTTCTGATAAAGTTTCTTGTTAAAAAAGAAAAAGAAAATTTCATTTTTTTTTATTAAAAGTCCTTAATCGTTGCATTAACTGAAAACTTATAATCCTTACGTCAATTGTTTGTTGCCAGAATATAAAACTGACTACAACAGTCTAACAGAAGCTGGAAAAGTAAAATAGAAACTAAATAGGAAATAAACAGCCTAACACTAGCTAACAGGAAATGAAACTCATTCCTATTACAGTTGCAGATCCCTTCCTTGCAGCATCGGCTAAACTACTTGGAAAAATTCCTGGTTTAGCGTTGTTTCAATTTGTAGGTGTGCCACTGTGTTTAGAGGATGTGTACCAGCATCTGATTCCCCTGACATTCGTGCCCAGTTTGCTAAGGTGTGTGGTGTCTCGAGCGCCCTTCGCATGATATGCTTCATTTATTTTTTTTATTTTTTTAAGGTTGGTGGCAATTACCGTAAACGGATATATTGATAAGAAAAGTATTTACATGGGTATGCTTCATTGTTATCCTGTGTTGGTTATTTTCACAATATTTCGTGCTCAGTTTACAGTTTCAGCTACTCACCAAGAGGGTATATAAAAAATCTGTGTATCATTTATCGCTTCCACCAATAACAGTCTGATAATATACTGTACCTGAGATTGACATGTGTAACGATCGTGTGTTGCAAGGCCTGCCACAATGCCAATGCTTCTGTTTGAAAAGAATTTGACCCTCCAATTTGGATACTGAACATACTCTAGGTACCCCTTGTCATTGTAGATTACCATACCTGTTGCCACTCTTTGATTCATATCCCATGATACATCCACTAGGATCAGCCATTCTCCCTGAATTTTGTGTACCAGTTGCTGTGGTTCTCAACGTGGGTAATTGATGAGTCCGCATCCTCTTCATAATCGTATGTACCGTTTGATTTTAGCTTCTAACCGTCCGATCAGAATCTGGACTAATTCGGCAGATGACTATAATGCACGGGACTCCTTTGAAATTTGTGCCAGTATGTAACAAACGGATCGGATCTAAACTCAGTTACTCAAATAGTGCGTTAATGCACATTGCAGAGGATATAAATTTCTAATCGATCTGGATTTATTGTGACAGCACTTCTAATCCAAAAAACAGAACATTCAGGCCCGACCCTTAATTGGATTGTCGGGTTTATTCAGGTTGGTTCCATTGGTCCAGTATCAAAGATCTGAACATAATTGGTCGCATAAACAAAATGTCGAACTTATTTGGGCCTTCAAAAACTTATTGGGCCCGTACGATATATAGATTTGATTGGGCCTTAGTGGTTATATTAGAATTTTCAAGTATCCGCATGTTCTCACTGTAAATCCCTCCGGTCTCTCTCTCTCTCCCTCGCGCCGAGAAATCCTCCTCTCTTGTTAGTGGTCGCGGTGGCAATGCTGTCTGGCGATATACCCCCAAATCAGACGATTTACATCAAAAATCTCAATGATAAGGTCAAGAAAGAAGGTGATTTTTCTTTGATTTTACCACTAATTATCTTTTTGCTTGATACGGGAGACTTGTTACTCAAAACTAGGGTTCTTTTTGTCCGGATGTACGTGTCTCCCTGTTTCGCAAAGTTAAGTCTTGGTTTAAGTACAGGATGAGTGAATGATGATTTGTTCTCTACTGAATGGTCAGGGTTTAGGGTTTAACTAAAATTGGGCTAATAAAATTTTATTTTATTTTTGTCTTTCTGCTTGTACTTGTAGAGTTGAGACGATCACTTTACGCTTTATTCTCTCAGTTTGGAAGAATTTTGGATGTTGTGGCACTGAAGACACCAAAGCTAAGAGGCCAAGCATGGGTTGTATTCAGTGAAATCACAGCTGCTAGTAATGCCTTCCGTCAGATGCAAAACTTCCCTTTTTACGACAAGCCCATTGTAAATCTTCTGAACTTAAGCTTGTTTTACCTTCTGTGCTTATTTGTAGATTTTGTTTACAAGTTACACCAATTATTTTCCCATTATTATAAACATAATGAGTTTTCTGTAGCAGTATCCAACAATAAGGCTGGTATAGTTGAAATGGTAATGCCATGACAAGTTTCCACGATTTTGCCCCCTACTCCTTGAACAAACCCTTTTCCACAAACATAAGTTAAAAATTTTGAATCGCTAGTTGTAGTATGAGAAATATGAGTGTTATAGACAACAGTATATATTGCAATCTTACACTTTTTTATTTGTTAAAATTGGATATGGTTTGCGAGTTAAGTTTGATATGCTTTGTGCTTTGTTGGTTAATCCGTATAGAGGCTACAATATGCAAAGGAGAAATCAGATTGTGTGGCAAAGGCTGACGGGACATTTGATAAGAAGAAGAAGAAGCAAGAAGAAAAAGGTGATAATTATAATTATGACTATTCTGTTATTGTTAGGCAATTAGATTTATTGAAAAATGATACAAGGCAATGCTTGAAGGTATCTTACTGAGAAAGAAAAATATTTTAGCCACAGTAAAATTTGGTAAATCTTTTGTGCACTTCTGACAATTTGTAATTTTAAATGCGGATGCCGAAGTGAGGGTGCCATCTTTTTTGTTAGAAGTGAAACCATTTTCTAGCAAGCCATTGTTCTCCCCTTTTTTCATCCTTTCCTTTTCCTGTTGACTGTTAGTTTTGGTACCTAGTCCTTTTAGTCTTGTACCTACTTCATACCTTGCCAGCCATACCGTATGGTAATAAATGCAATACTTAATTATAGAAATGTATACATATTTAATGTAATACTGTGACATCTCTGTCACATTAGTTAATTTTGTTTGTCGCTGTAGATAAGAAATATTTTCTGTGTTTGGCTAAAATTGCATTTGCATCATCTTTTTTCCCCTTTAATGTATACCATTTTTTGGTAGGAGAGAGAAAGCGCAAGGCTGAAGATTCTAAACCTAGTGCCGCAAGTTCTCAATCTAATGGAGCCACTGTAAGCTTTTTTGTTTTTCCTAATTTGGAAATTATTTTTTGTTACCTCCTGTGTGAAAAAAGAAGAAGAAAATAATGTAAGAAGGAAAAACTTCAAAATTGTATTAACCCTGATCTTGACAAATGAGAGCCTCTTTTATCGTTAATTAATAGAACTTTCTGAAATGTTCTAAAATAATACTAGTTGTTCCATTTCTCTCTCTGTAAAATTTGATTCTTCAATCAACTGTCCTAGTCCAGTTTCTGCAGTAGCTGGGGAGAAGAAGTTTTTCCGAGCTAATTCCATGATTTTCTATTATTATATGGAACGTGTTTTCTTATGAGCTCGCTGGATATATATAAATTTACTTGGAATAGTTTGAAATGCAATTGATGGAAGGCACTGTGGTAAATAGTTGAAACTTTTAGGTAGCAATATGCAAAAAGCCAACTATACTGTTTAACAAAGTTTTGTTTTGATTTGTCAAAATATATAGTTTCATTTGACAACCAATTTTCTTTAATGGAGTGCTTGATTTCTACAATAATCTAGGAGGAATTTTATTGTCTTTTAGAGGATTTGATTTGGCTAGAAAGAGAAAGATCTCTTCAATTACTCTTTTACCTGCAAATGCAATGGTTGCATCTGGTTCACAACAATTGACTTGGAATTGGACATCCCATATCTAACAAAATGATTCGATTTATTTGTTTTCTATTTGACCAGTGCCAAGAAAAAGACTTAACTTGTAATGACTTGTTTTTATTCCTAAAAGCAAGTTTGGACTTTTGTGTAAGATGTTCCCAGTTCCACCTGGAACATTGAAAAAGCAATAGTTGGTAGAGCATGATTTAATTTTATCCCAAGTGTAGTTAACTAAAAAAACAATCAAGTGGCAGAGCTTGATTCAATATTATCCCAGCCTTTATGTACCCTACAAGTTACTAACTAGTCAAATTATTTCTGACTATCTTATTTTTCTCTGGAAACAGGGTCAGAACCAAGGTACAAAGCAAGCACCAACATCAGGGCCCACGGGGGAGGATTCAGGGGCACCTCCAAACAATGTTTTGTTCGTAGAGAACCTTCCGCATGAGACCACGAGCATGATGCTTCAGATCCTCTTCCAGCAGTACCCCGGCTTCAGAGAGGTGTGCATCATAACTTCTTATATTATATACAATATATTATCAACAATCAAGTTTGTTATGCCAGTGTCATTGATTGTGATAACTTGTGAAAAATAAGGTGCGCATGATCCCAGCAAAGCCCGGCATTGCCTTTGTTGAGTTCACGGATGACTCCCAGTCAGCAGTTGCCATGCAAGCTTTACAAGGCTTCAAAATCACTCCACAGTTCCCCATGTCTATTTCTTTTGCCAAGAAGTAGATGCCTACTTTCTTGATTCGTTTTGAGATGGTGGAGAGACCTTTTGAGTTGGCACCTTTGCAAGTTGTAGTTTTGTGATTGTTGACATTTTAATTGATATAATGCATTTGGTAATTATGTTTGTATTAGCTTAATCATAGGGAAAGATAGATTCTGCTTTAATTTATTACATTAATATTTTGGCGCAGTATATGAGGTGTCAGAGGCTTCTAACTATATTTTTTGAGAATATTACCGAAGCCTTCCAATTAAACAATGTTTTGTCTCGTCTTTAGTATGCAATTACCTATTTCATGAAGGCGGATTGAATAGGCTTGCAATTTATTTTTCCAATACCTCCTATCTCGAAAGTAAATACAGGGTGGTTGGTATTGAAGAATTAGGAATTGACATGCAAGTATAAATGATATGATGAGAAGGGATAAGGAGGTGCTGATGTCAACGTTTGGCTAATCCTAGGTATGGTTAGCATGCTTTTGAAGTGGTGGTAGGAGAATAGGGAACGCATAATCGTAGCCTTCGCTTGAAGACAAAGAAAAATAATGTATTTTCTCTCCACTAAGGAATATAAAATTTAGATAATCACGGGTTAGAGCCTAAGTAGTTGCTGCCATGATTGTTTTCAGAGTACACGGGTGCCATTCGTTATATTTATAATTTTATTTGTTTTTATTAGTCGGAATGAGAAGTCTAATTTTTATTTGGCAAATATCATCTCTATACTGTACGCAGAAACAGAATTGTTATTGGGGGTGTTCTATAATTTCTATTTTTGAAAAATTCACCTGCCAGTATATATTACTAATAATATGGGCCCTGCATATTTGCTACCAGATTCGTTTTTTGTTCTAGGCGATGAGGCATCAAGTGGTTGAATGGTAGTTACTATGATTATGAAATCAAACTAAAATTTGTGATAGATGATTGCTCCTGTGTTGTCCCATATTTAGACGATCCTCACTTTTTCCTGAATCTTTTAATATAAATTAGGTGATATTTTCACACATAGGTGTTAAAAAAATAACTGGGGTAATGCATAAAAGGCATGATGTGGCATTATATGGTTGGCATGTAGCCAACTTCCAGACTAGCTTTTACCTAGTGCAAACTATATTTCATCTGTCCCTATCAGGTCCAGATAACAGGACGCAGTATTTTGGCATCTTGGTTCATGTAATTTTGTTTTCTTTTGATCAATTTTGTTTTTGATTCTTTCTGGGAAGACTTGATTGGCAATATTCTCCCCCCCTGGTTCTGTCTGGTCCAGAGTTCACAAGGAAGGAAATGAATGATGTCAGAGGGAAGCAAGACTTGGTTGATTACCAGCTCTTGCCATTAATATATCTTGGGACCAAATTAGCAGAATCTCATGTTCGGGTATTTATTTATTTCTTGTATTTAGATATCCATAGCTATACTCAACCTAAACCTAACAAATACTTTCATTAGTTATATATCTGCTTTGCTACAGTTGTTAGAACATCAAAAACATTACATAATGCAAGCTATGAAATGGAGCATTTAACCAAGTGTCAAGCAGCACCGATACTATGATACCCCAAGCCTCTTACATGTGGGCCCAATTCAAAGTTAGGTACCATCTGTAGCCGTACATGAAAGAGCCACTTCTCATCCAACTCTTTAATTCCTCATAAAGTTTCTTTCTTTCTCCCCCTTTAATTAATTTTTTCTGATTTTTCAATGAGCCTTTAACTTCAATAAGTTGTTGGTGGGACCCAATCTGATACACATTAACTCTCATAATTTAACAGTTCTTTAATGACTTGGTCTCTTTCTCTCTCTCCCTCTCTCAAATCCAACTACGTCGTAGACTTTAATCTCTAATGCAAAAATGGCAGAAGGGTGATAGAAAGAGAAGTTCAGATACATATTTTTTGAAGAAAAGTTGAGATATATTTGTTAAAGAAGAGATGACAATGTATGGGTACGAGATACGAAACGAATATGGATTGGGTGCAGCTGAGCTGTACAAAACGGCGTACCAAGACGACCCAGAGGCCATTCTCGAAGGAGTTGCCGTTGCCGGCCTTGTAGGCTTTTTGCGCCAGCTTGGCGACCTTGCCGAGTATGTCCATTTCTCCTATGTTTTCATTCCTTTTGCTCCTTTTTAAAAAATTTATGAATTTTGAGTGCAAAACAATCCATCACCAAACAGTCAGCAATGTATCCTTTCTGGTATAGCATACCCTTTTGCCCCTTGTGTAGCCATCACCGACTCTGTTTTGTTTCTTAGGTAGGATATGGTTTTTGTTACGATTGGATTGTTTTGTTTCTATGATAAAAGTTTAAGAAAATTGAGGCCTTGGTTGCTTGTCTCTGTATAAGACAAATTATATCTTACAAAAATAAAGAAGAGGGCAAAAAAGAGGAATACTTTGAATACTTTGATTAGCTTTTCTAGGCTGATGTTTGTAATCAGGATATCAATTGTCTATAGCCTATAGCCACTTTCGCTTATAAAGTTTATTATTCAAAGGTTTTTTTAATTAAAAAGGTATATTTTGTAATGCTAAATGAATGTTTGAATTAGAAGAGACTTCCAACCTTCAACGACAAACAATTAAAGTGAACATGGCTTTATAACTGAGCAACTTCCATTAAAAATTAATATTACACAATTATTCAAACTTATCAGCACAAATTGAAAGATTCTTATCCTCGGTCCGCTATACCATTTTGGTATAAATATTCTCCTGTTTAAAGTATTTTTCTTTTTTCTGTGTTGGGCTTCCTCAAGACAATTATGAACATTAATTCGCCAAATTAATAAATTATTACTCTTTCATAAATGTCATCTACAGAATTAAACATTAGCATAGGGTACATATTGCACAATGTGTAATTATTGTGGCAGGTCAATAAATAGATACGCATGAGCCGTTGAGATTTGATCGGCTATAATAGACAACAAAATATTATCATTAATTGTCTTCATAAAACATTACATAAAATTTCAGTTAACTCCTAAAAAATAAATAAATAACACGGAGTTCTAATTTTCCTCCAATCTGATAAAACAGGTTTGCGGCCGAGATATTTCATGGGTTGCATGAAGAAATAACAAACACTGCTTCAAGAAGCCAAAACATCATGCATCGGGTTCAGCAGTTGGAAGCTGACCTTCCCATGGTCGAGAAAGATCTCTTTCACGACAGATACACCGATTATGCATTGATGGAGGGTCAGTCTGCAAAATGATTAGAATAGTGTCTCAGCACCGATTCTCATTAAGAGCTTGATTATATGATCATTCTTTTTGTAATTATGTAGGAATAAGATGGCACCCCAATCTCGAAACAGATTCAAATATTGTCACTAAAGAAGAAATGCCATCAAATGTCATGGAATATTACAAACAAAGCCGAGGCCCGCCCCAATTGTTCAGGCTAGATAAGTAAGAGAACAATATCACTGCTTGAACTATAGCTATATTCATGTGTGTATAAATGTAATATTCATACATATATTACCTTCTTGTAGATTTGATAAGGCCGGAGCTGGAGCGTGCTTGAAGAGACACACAGATCCATCCTCTTATAAAGTTGATTTATCAACCTATGGCATAACGCAAGGATACCATAGAGAACCCAGAACACTTAAAGTAATGGTAATTGGTCTATTTAACTAATTAACCATGGTAAAAAGAAAATTATGTCGTTGCGTGTACCACAATTACCTTTGCTTGTACTGTTTCTTCTGAAAGCAACTGAACATATTGATTTTTTTGTTCCAGAGGAAACTAAATCCAATCAGCACTGATATTGCAAGGTCACTAAAGATGCAACAGAATGGCTCCAGGTAATCCTCTTCTCACTTCTCATATCATACTTTTGTTCTGCTCAATTTTCTTTCCCGTACCTTTTCCTCTATTTTCTTAAAGCCAAGATACACTTCATACAGACCAGAGACAAGCACAACAGATCAAGACTTGGATGAAATTCATCTTGGGCATGTAAAATTGAAACCGAAGCAATTTAATGGCTCTTTAATGGGCCACATGCAAAATCTCCTCGAAATTGATTCACCAGCTCATGGAAGTTTTTCTGGAAGCATCTCTTACACAAGCACAGAACTCGAAAAACCAAATGGATCTTTCACCTCAGTTGAAAAAATCAGCACCAATAAGTTTCACAAGCGATTGAAAAGCCTAGGTTCTCTCATAAACAACAACCGAGATGGACAGGATACATCCAGTTCTGACGAAAAGGATGATTCCCCCTCCAGTGAACTCCTTTCGAACTCTTCAACCACTCAACAATATCAAACGGGTTCTCCACCCGACCAATACACTGAATCTGGTGATAACTCTGACAAGTACATTTCTGATGCAACTGCTAGTGAGGTGGAGTTCCTGGATGCTCTGACGGCCATAGTGGACTCTGAGATGGAAACAGACACTGAGGTCAAAGAGAAAAATAACCCCTCATTTGTTGGCAAAGAATCTAGAAGGTTCTCTTCTGAAAGAAAAGAGGAAAGAAATAATGGAGATAAAACTGAGCAAGTTACCAAAAAACCAGTTGCTGGAATTCAAGATGCCAGTGCTCCTAATTCCGATGGAGATTTTGGCAAAAGCATGCATGAAACAGAACCGCATTATGTAGCTGTTTCTTTTAAGAAAGTTGCCTCAAAGAAGGTGAGTTATGAAGAGAATGAATTTAATCCAGTCCCAACAAATGAAAATGGAGCAAAACCAACCCCAAAACTTCAAAAAGATTCATTTTCACTCTCTCTTCGCCACATGGCAAAGCAACTTCTTGAATTAAAGCATGACTTAACTGAAGATGAAGAAGAAGTAGATTCACAAGATTTGGAAGAAAATGAGGATGAGCTTTTATTTGACAGAGCCGATGTCCGGCAGTCTGGTATTGTTGAAAATGGTAAGCATCTTGAAAATGTGCAATCTAACGATCTGATTGGAGAGGATATGGAAACAATTGAAACCGAAATCAACCGTATTGTGCCTTGTTTCGGAGAAGATCAAGCCGATTTAACTCCTCATGAAAATGAGCTGCATGGGTTGCAGAATATAGATTCTATTGAAACTGAACAGTCATATACAAGAAAAGAATTTGGTGAACATGAGGTGCGTATAAGTTCAGATGTCACGGAAGATGGTGAGAAACAAGATGAGATGTCAATAGATGGTACAGTTACCAGGTACATAACTAAGGACAGAGTATCTGATAATGAAATATCAGAGGCTGAAAACCGACACTCAATCAAGACAGAAAAGCTGGATTCTGGAGAAGAATTGCATGCAGATGAGACTAGTGTAGAGTTGCATAACATGGAAAATGCTGAGGAAACGTATGAAATAGCGATGGACAGTGTGGCGGGTCACAATTTAATGAGAAAACTGCACAAAACTGAGATGGCTGAGACCCAAAATCTAGCCTTGGTCGAAAAAGAACAAGAACTGGTTGATAGTGAGGCATATTTAGGTTCCCATGTTATGCAACATGGTGAGAAAACGTATCAGGAAGAAGTGATTTTTAATGACATGTCAGACAATCAGAATCTAAGCCCAGGAGAAGGGGAGGAATTTTGTGAAAGTGAAATGTATTTAGGTTCAGATAGTCTGCAAAATGTGACGAAAAATGCTGAGGAGTTAATCAATGAAGAGGTGTCTGGTAGTGATGTGTCAGAACCTGAAAGCCTAAACCCAAATGAAAAAGAACTGTACGAAAGTGAGATGTATGCAGGATCGGATGGCAAAACTGTTGAAACATATGAGTTACCAGTTGATGGTACAGAAACTAGGAATCTGATTGAGGTGGAAGAAGATTATGAGATGGATGTATTATCAGATAACATGCAACATGGTAAGGAACCTGACAAGATACCAACAATGGGTGTGGTTGATGAGAATTTAGTAACAGCAGATCCAATGCCAGAAAATTTGTTACAAGAACAAAATGATTTTCATGGAGATGCAACTGAAATTCTGGAAAGTGAATATTTAGATGAAGAGGGAACCTTATCCGACAACCAAACTGAACCGTGGGACTTGCAGGTAGAGGTTGGTTTATCTGTTGAGGCTTTAGTTGATCGCTACAACCTTCTAGAAGAAGAGATACGAGCTACTGAGATCACAACAGTTTTGCCTCAACCTCTAATCAACGATGACATTCTTCTAGAAGCTCTACAAAGTAACAATGAGCCTTCAGAAAAAGAAGAAGAAGAAGAAGCAGCAGCAGCAGCAGCCGAAGCTGAATCAGTAAACCCAGTTTCAGTAGACCCAGTGACAGTGTTGGGTACTGAAATTGAAGATGGGGCAGTAACTCCAGTTGCATGCAACTCTGAGGTAATTTCAGTTTCTGTAGACCCAGTAACAGATTTGGATAATGAAATTGTGGATTGGGATATAACTCCAGTTGCATGCAACTCTGAGGTAATTACAGTTCCTGTAGACCCAGTAACAGATTTGGAAACTGAAATTCAAGATGAGGCCGTAACTGCGGTTGAATGCAACTCTGAGGTAATTCCAGATAGAGTAATGATTTTTCCACCTGTTCAAAGCATTGCACCAACAAGCAATGCAGCGCCAGAACAAGGAGATACCGTCCCAGCACTCCCTCCACTTCCACCAATGCAGTGGCGAATGGGAAAGCCTCCGATGGGCCCTCTCCCCAGTCTTGGCCCAATGGCCCCAACTCCCCCTTCCAGCCAATTTCCCCCCCTTCCCAATTTTAGCAATCTGGGCCGGCCACCAAGGCCGAAATCGTCAAGGGTAGCAGCTAGGGAGAAAAAATTGCACGAGGTTGAAAATGAACAGATTAAAGAAAACTTCACAATGATATCTGATACAAAAGAACTCCATAGCAGAGTTATGTTGCCAAGTTTGGAAAAAGATACATCAAGGAGTGAGTTTGCTAGTGTAGAAAAGACAATATGTAATGAAACAATCCTAAGATGTGAAGAAGCGCTGGTTAAAGAATTATCATTGAAAGAAGAACCCTTGTCAACTGGAGATAACAAGTTAGAACGAGAAATGGCGGAAGAACCACAGAAGAAGGCACCCTCTGTTCCAATACCACCTAAGTATCCATTGTTTCAAGTTACATCTCATGATAGCAGCATGGTTAGGAACATCTTTCTTTTGCCATCTCACAAGTTATTTCATTTTGCCAATAACAATTTGTTTATTTATATTTTTATATTTCCAATGAGTTACAGCTTAAGAAAGCACCCACATTGATTCAACCTGCTAGCCGATTGATCACGCCTTCAATGTTAGAAGAGATAAAAAACAAGGCAAGTATAGAAAAATAATTTACTCTTATTAGATTTTGACTTTCAAAATATATATATGATCTTTCAACTTTTCTTCTCTTTTATTTTGGTTATTTCTGTGGCAGTCATGTAGTCTGAAACCAGTTATGGTGAAAAAGCCAAATTTCATGGCGCCATACAATAGAACAAATTTGAAGGTGGCCGCCATGTTGGAGAAAGCTAATGCAATCCGTCAGGTTGGACATTGTAATTACAATTAAATAATATCATTTAATTTAACTCCTCTATAATTAGGAGCATCATTGCCACAACACCGGAAATTTACAGTTTTGACAATTAACCAAGAAAACTCAATTTATTTTTTAGTCAACACACAAACTTTTAATTTTTGACAATCACTTTGTAATGCAACTTCCATTAGAGTTTCTTTGATTGTTAACTTCTTATGAGATAAATGACTTGAATAACCCAAATTTCAATTAATAATAGGGGGCCATGTATTCAAGAAATCAGCAACCAACCAAGCAGTTACAAATTTAAATAATATTGCTTACTTTAGTTGCAAAAGTACAAAATAGACACATTGTGAAATTAGCAACACTATTTCAATCATACTAAACTGAAAAATAAAAAGAGGAGAACTAAAGGTATACTTCAGTCATGCTACTTGATACTTCAAGAAACTAGAATTCAGTCATAACTGTGAAACATTATAGGATAATTATAAAAACTAAAAGTTTGAGTCAGTTGGCAGATTATAAAATTTAATGTTTGGAAAGGTATCAAAGCCTTACATTAATCATGTAATAACTCAACTTATATAAAATGCA
The DNA here is from genome assembly GCA_033356055.1 of Carex pumila. NCBI lineage: Eukaryota > Viridiplantae > Streptophyta > Magnoliopsida > Poales > Cyperaceae > Carex > Carex pumila. Next base: position 40,868 of record JARJHM010000763.1, on the reverse strand, counting down.
GGCTGTGGGAAGCGATGACAGTGACAATGACAGCTGGAGCGAGTGAACAATCAAAGGAAATCTCCTGAAATTTTTTGGGATTATAGAAGAAGAATGCACTTGAGAAAATATTTAAACTACTAGCAGGAAATGGATCTACTCGTTCTCCTTTTCCCCTTCCTCTCTACTGCATATTTTAATTTCTGTTTCTGAGTTTCTGAAATGGATCTACTTGTAATCAGCTCTGATCAGAGAGCACAAGATTCAGCCAGAGATTTGTATATGATAGACTAGTTGTTTTGTTGGGAATAATATTGTACAAGTTCAGAGTGTAAATCTGAGGGAAGAAAAAAGTCCGTGCCAGAATAAAAAAGAGCTACTTTTAATGCTTTCCAATTAAGTTCTATATCAAACTGTAGTGCTCATAGATCCTATTATATTAGCAAGGTTTTCTCTGTTGTTGATATATCAAACAATGGTTTCGGTGGATTTGAATCCGGATGGAATAAATACAGAAATCAGTGACTACTGGCAATAGCAAAAGAGGAAAAGAAAGAAAGAGATTCGCAATAGTTAAAAGCCCACGTACTAAACTATTCCTCACAGAGAAAGAATCGAAATAAGTTCTCATTCATTCGCGTTGCTTTGCCTCTAATTTCTCTTCTTATCTGTACTGGCTACTCTTCACGTCTTTATGTGACCATGACTTCATCGACGCTACCCCTACCTGTTTCCGATCGCCTGGATTTGAGGTGTGGGATCAGGGCTTGTATACCCAATGGAGGAGAACTGTTGAGCCCAATATCAGCCCATTAGCCCCATGTTATAACTAGGAAATACTCGAACAATGATAGTAAGTTTATTTTTTGATATTCCATGATAGTAAGTTTATTACATTAATAATTGATCAATTAATTAAATTAAATTAAAGTAAGCTTCTCTCATGCAAGTTACAGTGCCTCTCAAATCTCAATTTTGATTACAACTTAAAAAATAATTTTAATTATCAGTGTTCGCTGTTTACATTATAGCTTTAAAGTTATTTAATATCTGTGTTTTCTGTTTGGATTTTGGACTAATGAGAAGAGTCGTATTTGGGATAGTGGATATCAATTCATTAAAAAATTGCAAATTAGAAAGATATAATTTTTTTAGTAGCAATAAATTCGAGCAAGATAAAAGAATAAATTAAAAGAAGCAAGGGAAAATAATTAAATAAGACAGGAAATATAAAAATCTCTAGTCTCTGGACAAGTAGCGGGGGAAGCTGTTTCCTCCCTGTTCCGGCATTTCTCGGCAGCTCCAGCAAGGCAACAAACAAAGAGCAAAAGCTATGAGTTCCGCACTGACAAATTATTTCGTGCGAAGTCCTCCATTTTTTCGAAAATTACAACAAATACACCCTTCCTCTCCTTTTATGGGCAGAAGGACCTGTGCGTCAAGCTTCGCGACCTACGCTCGCGCCGTCGCGCCGCGGATCTACAACGCTCGAAAGAATTCGCCTTCCAAACCCAAATCCAAACCCGTTATCTCCCTCCCTTCTCAACCGCCCGCCGCTTCGTCGGCTGGATTGCGCGGGAGGAGAATGGAGAATCTGGTCGCACGTGCGGAGCGCGTGCCGCTGTCGGTTGTAGTGTCTGACTGTGTCAAGCGATGGTTTCAAGAGACGCTGAAGGCAGCGTCGGCTGGAGACATCTCCATGCAAATTTTGGTAGCTCAGATGTATCAAAGCGGATATGGCGTCGCCAAAAACGAGCTACAGGTGGGGATCTTCGATTAATGTTTTGCATTATTATTTTTTATTTTTTCTTTATGGGTAATTGGAGGGGTAATATGTTCTTAGGAGATTTCATGAAATCCTCAATTTTTATGGTTACTGCTACTTTCTTCAGATGGAAAATATCTTGAATTTTCTTTGTATTCTGGACACTCTTAGGTATATGTTTTCTTAGCTTAATTCAAGTTAATATAGAGTGCGATGTAAATGTGCATCTTACTGGAAGTCTGGAACCAATATACTGTGAAGTCTGTACTGAGAATATGAAGCTGTATGTCGGACCTCTATATCTTTTCTCTGATCTATATTGTTCTTGGATGTAATCTTTCATCTTAATAGCGCTTGATAATTCAATTATTGTGACAGGCAAAGAAATGGATTAGGGAAGCATCCAAGTATAGATCTTCGGCTTCGAAGGATAGTGACAAGCATCCAGGTCAGTTTACTTTGCTTATATGCAGATGTTTAGGTGTATATGTTTATTCAAGAAGAGTTAGTTGGTTACATTGTCTCTGTGGTTTTCATGTATGTGCCAATTTATTCCTGATTACAACTAAAATATAAACAAAAATCCAAAACACGGTTAAAATTTTGGTCATACTGGCATGGGTAGTGTTGAGACCAGTATATGCCTGCTTGTGCTGAATTGGTCCCAACTGGAGACATCTGATGATACTACTTTTCGTAAAACCAGAAAAGGGTATCCTTTAAAGAGAAAGAAACAACTATACTTAGTAGGGCTTACAGTTAAAAGCATTTTTTTTTTGTATGCTTGAATAGGATACAATGGTAGTGACTCAGATTCTGACAAGGTAGAGGATGACAAGCAATAACCAGGTGCAAATTAAGGGCTTGCAAAATAATTTTGCTTAGGTAAACATACTACCATTACATCTGATCTCAATTTCACACAAGTATGTTCTAATCTTGAGTTATCTACCTGTTCTCAAACAAGAATATACCCGCACTCCCCTTTTTACCCCCACCCCACCCCACCCCAAAACACACACACACAAAAGATAAATGATGAGAAAACTAGAACATCCAGTTTGGGTTGCTTGGATGTTGGTTTTGGGTCAGGTCATGGATTGGCTGGGTTTAGGTCAGTAGTTTTGGTCTGAAGGAGCAAGTTATAAGGTGGGTTTTGGATTGGTCGCTTTTTTTTACCCGTTACTGGAATAGCATGTCTGGCAGTCTGCCCTTAATAATTCCATCTAGAGTTATTTATGTTTTGTCATTTAATAGCATTTCTCTGCTTATGTGTTCAGATTTTCACATCCTGCAGCAGATTCAATTATTCCCCCTTGAGGGAATAACATGGCTGTGGCTTTTTCTCAATTAACATACAATTTTGTATGATCTTCAATAAGAGCACAATTTTGATGTGTGTTTGAGCAATTGTAAAGTTTTGGCCTTTTTTTTAAAAAAACAATTTGGCTTTCACTGAATTTTCGGTAACTCAGAAGTTAATTCATGCAACCTTGAGCTTTGTAATCTTATTTATTATTTTTATTCTTTGGATCTATCTATTATTAAGCCAGTTATGACTGTTTTTTATAATTTATACCAATGTACACGCTGAAAATTGAGAATGAGGGTTATTTACGTATCTCTCGGAAATAAATCTGCTGTTACTCTAATCCTAACCGTTCAAACTTTTCCATATGCGAACCTCAAAGAAGTAAGTTTTTCATGTCTGAATCTCAATGAAGATCAACGGTTGGAATCAGAATAACAGCAGGTTTATTTCTATATCCCTCTCTTCTTGCTCTCTGATTTAAAAACTACCTTTGATATCTCAATTCAACAAAAGCCAAACTGATCCATATCTCAACATTCACCAGTTTTAGTCGCGTTTCATTGATTCTGTGGATCACCTACCGTGCTCTTGTTTGACTCGCATTATTTTATTCATTATTTTACGACAGGCTTATTTTTGGAGATTTTAAGGATGGATTGCGATCCAGTGTCAATGGTTAAGTTAACAGTTATATTAATATTTTTAAATAAAGTAATAATAATAATAATAAAATGTAAAAGAGACTTATAGATATGTTTTTTTTTTGTCATATGTACCCCTCAAAAATCTTGAAATTGTGTATTTTCCCTTGTAAAATTCATTATATCATATTTACTCTCAAAATCTCACAAATTTATCCAACTTTTTTTTTATCTATTTTATTAAAACTTATTTTAAATTCATAAAGTTTTCATTTTGCTCATTAAAAAAAATAAAAATATGTAAGCATGCATTACAAACATAATTGCTTGTTTATGAGAGAATCATTTTGATGTACAAACAATGACATTTAAGTATATGCTTGCATGTGCATCACAAATAGAAAAATAAATTTATTTGTTTTTACATACCGACCAATTAGAAGACGAAACAAATCTTACACATGTTACATATTTTTCTATTTTACTAATAAAGGATAAAATGAAAACTTCATAAATCCAAAATAAATTTTAATAGAAAAGACTAAATTTAATAAATTTGTAAATTTAAAAGAAAAAAAATATGATATTATAAATTTTACATAGAAAAATACGTAATTTCAAGAATTTTGTCGGACATACATGCAAATTCTACTGTTTTAGATATTGGCCATGAATCAAATTTATTATTTATATAAATTGAATATTATTTGATATTTTATAAAAGATTGTTAAATAATTTTAAGATACTCGTTGAATAATTAAATTAGCATCAACTTGTATCTTCGTATGAGAGATTACATATTCAAAATCTATATAAAAAAATTCTCTGTAAATATTAAACCGTTGGATAACTTTAACCTCTTATCTTTATTCCAAAATCAGTTGCCAAAAGTTCTCAGTGCTAAATTACGTCATTATATCTGTTCATCCAGATCCAGCAGTACACGAGTTAAGGTCAACAGAAGAGTATCCTCTCCAATGTGTAAAAGATTCTCTTCACTTTACAATTTGAGATTTACTTTTAGTCGCTTTAGAGATTGATTCGGATTAGCGTGGAGAGCAATATTATTTAATGGTACCGGGAAGAATGTGAATTCGAGGTAAACCGTGTGAGCGCTGAGACAAAAAATGATCTTCATCTAGAATCCGCGGTCGAAAAGTTGCTTCTAGACGAGCCTCATCATCATGCATGCCTTCCGTTGTTCAAGATCCGCAATGCAAAACATTACTCAGTCAGCAGATCTGACTTGACCTGGCCTAACATCATTTTTTTCTTTTCTTTTTTTGAGTAAAATCATTTTTATTTATTACTGAATTCAAATAGTATATGGTTTCAATTAATAAAATAAGATATGTAACTCATGGGCAATCGACCTCATAAGTCAAGATGCCAATCTATTTATCTATATATGCAATTTAACTTGTTAATCAGAACAAGTGACGATCTATAGCTCAAATTGTCAGGAGAAAATTTTCTTGCAAATTAGATAATATACATAGAGAGAGATGGGCTATAATAAGTTACGAATTAAAGATCTTGTTTTATTTTATATTCATATCTTTGTTTTTAAAAAATCAAATAGTTGATTCCGTTCAACATAATATCTATATTGAAGTGTGCTTGGAGACTAAATTTTATTTTTTATTTTTTTTGGGGGGGAAATTTGTTACTATTTTTTAGATAGGAAGAAAACCGTTATTTTTGGATGGATTAATCTAGACCATTAAAAAAATAGTGATTTTGAAATATTCTAAAAAAAAGTAAACAATTTTGAAAAAAATGTAAAATTTGACCTCCTAGCACATTTCAATATGGAGATCATATTGAACAGTTCAAATCGTTTATTTAAAGTTTCAAATATAAAAAATATACGCGTGAAGTAAAACAGAACCTTTACTTCGTAACTCACCATAGTTCATCTCTCTCTCTATACGCAATATCTTATGTTAACTAGTTTTCTCCAAAAATATTGAAATAATTGAGCACATGCCTTTAATACTTTTGTTATTGAAAATGTTTCGATAATTAAAACTTTATAATTAAATGTATAGTACATATCCGAGTTTAAAAGTCTCATCTTTTCCTGCTCTTTAATTTTTGCTAATATAATTAAACCAATAAATAATTTACGAAAACAATTCACACAATCAGTTGCCTTTCTTGCAAACCATTATGCCTTTCGCATACACTCAACCAAATAAACAAACATGCTTATATGCCATGTAAGTTTGTTCTAAAGAAATATACGCCGTGCAATTAATTTCAAATTTAAATTTAAGTTTATACCCAACCACCCTCATAAACTAAAAATTAGCAATTTTATCTTTTATACTTTATAATTTTTATTTCGTCCAGTAAAATTATACTGACTACATTAATATATTCAGCCTCCAATTTTAAATTTCAACACTGAGATATTACATTGGCAGTAAATTACTAAATTAGCCTGTTGTCCAGCTGGATACCTCACCGTCCTTAGAAATCACTGACGGCGATGGTATGCATGTCCTTGCTATCCTGAATTCGTATCCTCTGAGATATCTCAAACTTTGAGTGACTTTATGTAATATCCTAACCGTTTAACTACGATCTACACGAATCTCAAAGCACACATAATACTGACCCCCTACATCACCCCCGAATAGGCACCGGACACGTCGGTCACGCAAAAGTTGACATATCTCAGAGGATACGCACTCTGTTATCCTTGGATTATAAACATCAATACGACAATACGTGGTGTTTAAATATTGGGAACACTAGCTAGTAGGCTTAAAGGAAAGAAGGATTAAAAAGAAACGATAAACGATGGCATGTCGCTCTGACGCTCTCTAAATGGTGTGAGATGGATAAGGATCGATGCTACCAGTAGACAGTAGTCCAGTACCCAGAAACAAGTCACGTAAATTACGTATATTATTTTATGCAAATGTGCAGGGCCTTTTTGACAGCTCACGTGTCGTCTGGCACGCCGCCTTCTCACGTGAGAAACTTCGAAGAGTATGTCTGTTCCAGCGTTCCTGCGAAATGTTGTCATTCATGTGTTACTACTTACTACTACTTGTTAACAAAAATGTTTCCAAACGAAATGAAAGGTATTCAGGTAAATTATATTGACAATAATTAAGTTTCTTAGATAATACTAATTTAAAATATCAAAATTGATTAATAAAACAATAATTATCTTCCTTGCAGATTAAATGCGTTTAATTTATCACTCGTACTGTGATCCAATAACTTTAAATTATACTTAATATAATGCACGACATATCTTTCACCAGATAACACATCCATAATTTGTTTTTTCTAGTCTTTATACAGCCGTATGAAATTAGAAATATAATTTAAATGTTCAAACAAAGGTTTAAATAGTGTGTATTGTGTCATAGCGGAACGATTAAAAACAGTGATTTGTTCATATTGCGTTGTTATAGCACTAATAACATCATAGCTTTTAGGTCCAAAACACTAGAGCGTGCTATTTAGAACTTTGTGTTCAAGTAATGTTTAATATCTATCTGTTAAATTCAAAATAAAATTATAAAGCATATGGAAGATTGAAGAAAAAATAGGAAGGAACACAAATAATATTTTAGAAACTAATAAAACAACAAAGTGATTCATACAGCATAGCAAACTAGCAACAACTATATTGAAGAAGAATATATAGTTATCATTTCATATTTTATTTTTATGAGCATATTACTATTTGTCACAACTTTCAAATGTGATTGCAAATTTGCAATCATATAGCCTATATTTCCTTCTTCTTTTTTAATAGATGTTATATTCTGCTATGAATGCTAGATTAATAATAGAGCTAGAGCTATTTTCATCATATTACATCACGGTTTCCAATCAATATCATACAGATTAGACGACTTTAATTAGATAATAATGAGACCAATCAAATTGTACCTCTTTAAATTTAACTTGGAAGGCCTCAAATATCTTTCTTTTTTTTTTCAATTTCCATCGTGCTTTATTTTTTATAAAATTAACAACAAAATGTTTAAATATATGGAATAACATAACACAATTATTTTATATGTTAAACATTAAATAAATGCACTGTCGCGTGCCAATTTTTAGCTTAGAATACGAGAGTAAATAATAAAATATTTGTACTGATTGTCAATCTCGAATTGTACATAATTTATCATTGATTAGTTAAATTTTGCACTGATCGGTCAAAAAATATAAAATTTTAAATCCGCAATTTATAACAGCATCAATTTGAATCTTCTTATTCCATTCTCTAGTCTTTAATCCTGCGAAAAATTATTCATTTGTGTATTCTTGGAATCGACTCTGATAGCAGCACATACATATATTTATTTGCTATCTTAATTCTTATTAACAAAAAAAAGTTAAATATTTAGCAAGGATACACTTGTTCCATGATACATTTCACAGCACATATACGATGAAACCCTTATCCTGTATGTGGGCCCCCACCTCTTCAATGCTTACAAACCATCATATGTCACTGCATTAATTAATTAAATCTCAAGGGACTGCATGATCTGCATCTGTCTTTTCCGCTATTAAATCTTAAGACGACATGAAAAGGGTTAATTAAGTACGGAAGCACGGGTCACGGAGTTGGTGTGCTACATTATCCTCTCCAGTTGCTACAACTTTGCGACTTCCTGCCAAATAGAGGCATGGGTGAATTCCGATCGAAGCAAAAGAAATATCAGCCAATGAGCCAAGTACCTTATAATAATTTATTCTTGTAATTCTAATGATTATCATGTTTTTATACATGCTCACTGATCATGTTTTATTACACATTTTTTAATTCTTTAGTGAGTTTAATCCTAAAATTTATAGGGATATTTTTAAATGACAAATTTAAATTGTTGAAACCGTATTACATTATGAGTGATGTATTTATATGTTAAATTTATAAATTAATTTAATATAAAGTTAAGAGGTAAAAATAAAATAAAATAAAAATATACTAAAATTATCATTATGCTAAATTACTTTGATAATTTATAAATTTATACTAAAATGACTTAAAAAAATTATAAATTTGATATGTACATCACTCATGAGATACATCAAAGTGTTTGGTGCACTTAAGAATACCCTAATTATATTCTAATTATAATATTCACTATATTTTGGTCTCACAACTTATTGTAACTTTTCTGTAAATATTAAAATTTTGAAGTTCAGATGATAAATTTGAACTTGATCTTATTCTTCATCTTCAAGAAGAAAGTGCATACACTTAATTTTATAATTTTGATTTCATTTGTTACAAAATCAGCAATTTATAAAATGTACGAATTAAGTTAACTGAAATATATAAATCTTAGTCTGTTCAATATTAAAGCTTTTGATCTTGTATAAAACAAATTAAAAATAAATAAAAAATATACCTAAAAGCTTCCCTCATATAGAAAAATAAATTTATCAATATGAATTTCTCATTTAAATTATAAATGTTTAACATATGCACACAAGAAGAAATACACATAATATGAGTTTACTTGTGAAAAAGTTCAAATAATGTATATCTTTTATCTTTCCACTTCTAGAAGGCATGACTTGCTAGAGTCGTCCACTACTGAAAACAATTGTCCAGTTATAAATAAACTGGAGAGGTGTAAAGGGGAGTAGGAAATGCACCATTTCCAGGAAGCTCTCTTATGCGCCCGCCATTTCTTGTCAAACCCACGGGGTTTGACCCAGCAGTCCAGCACACATCTTCTCTTTCTCTACTCTTTCCTCCTCTCTCCGCCTCTCTTTCTCTTTTTGTCTTTTTCTCCATTTCTCTTATTGCGTGTTTTCTCCTCTCTCATTTTCTCCAACTACTAGTGCATAATTTCCTTTACATGCTGTATAAAACTCTCCCTCTAGACAACCCATAAACAATTCTTGGATATTATCTTTCTTCATTTCACATGGCTTCCTCAAATGGAAGCAGAGGAACTACTGGAAATTCAAAGAACCTCTTCTCTTTTTCCAATTCTTTCTCTTCCTCTTTCTCTGATCTTCTAGCCGGAGTTGGCGACGAATACAGTGAATATAATCGGTCGAAACCGGTGTCAGGTCGTGAAGGCGTACCGAAATTCAAGTCGGTGCCACCTCCTTCCCTGCCAATCTCGCCACCTCCTATCTCTCCTTCTTCATATTTTGCGATTCCGGCAGGACTTAGTCCAGCTGAGTTACTGGACTCTCCAGTGCTCCTCTCTTCCTCTAATGTAAGCAACGCTCAAATAAGCGACAATTATTAATCTTGTATCAACAATCTTTCATCATATTCAATTTTGTAATTTTAACCTGACCAGAGTATAATTCATGTGCTAATCAGAAAATAATATTTTGGGGTTTGAGCAGATTTTACCGTCTCCAACTACCGGCTCCTTTCCAGGATTAGCTTACAATTTGAAGCAAAACTCTTCAAATTCTCAACAAGCGTTAAGAAAGGAAAACAGAACCTATTCTGACTTCTCATTTCACGCCACTACAAATCATGTAAACCATCAAAGTACAACCTTCCAACCTTCTTCCCTTGCACCGTCGAAGGTAACTAATAATTTTTTTTTTCCTGTAATTTCAATTTTGTTTGGAACTAAAGGCTTGGTTGTTGTTGTTGTAATTTCAAATGGCTGTAAAAGTTTAGTTCATCTTCTTGCTATATCATTGTCTGAAACTTAACAATTTAACATTATACAGGTAGAAACAGATAATGAGAAAAGACAGAGTTATGCTCAAATTTCGTCTCAAAACAACATAAAATCTGAACAAGCAGATCCAATCAAACCTGCTACTTACGGGAATCCGAGTTACAGCAACTCCAACAAGAATAAGTCAGATGACGGTTACAATTGGCGCAAGTATGGGCAGAAGCAAGTCAAAGCAAGTGAAAATCCAAGGAGTTACTACAAGTGCACTTACCCGAACTGCCCCACAAAGAAAAAGGTTGAGAGATCGATAGATGGACAGATAACAGAGATAGTATATAAAGGCAATCACAACCATCAGAAACCACTCGCAACAAGAAGGAATTCGGGTTCCAATGTGGCTTCTTCACTTGCAGCGCAACTTTCGGCAGCTCAGGAAGCATCAAGCATGGGTAGTGATGCAGTTGCAACGCCTGACGACTCATCAGTATCTTATGGTGATGTAGATCTGGACAGAAGTAACCTAGTTGATGGAGAGGAAGTTGATGAAGATGAAAATGATGCGAAAAGATGGTAATTTATTTTCTTTCTTGGTTATATTTTAACTCCATTAGTTTGCTCCTTTTCCTGGTATGTTGATCACACGGCATATGTTCGATTAAAAAAATTAATTGTCTTAAAAATTGATCAGATGAGGCCTATGATTATTCAACCAATGTTTTAGGGGTTTCAATCACCAATGTTTTACCTTTTCATGGTTTAGTATATGCTATCAGAATCATGGAAGTTAATATAGTTCATAAATTATAATAATCTTTCTCAATTAAGCACTCTACTAACACTCAAAGCTCAATAACTATGATTCTAATTTTTGTTAGCAAGATTAATTGAATTTCTATCTTTTTCAGGAAAAGAGACGGAGAGATATCAACTGCCGGCAACAGGACAGTAAAAGAGCCAAGAGTGGTGGTACAAACCATGAGTGATATCGACATCCTTGATGACGGGTACCGTTGGAGAAAATATGGCCAGAAAGTAGTTAAGGGTAACACAAACCCAAGGTGATCAGAAGCTTCCAATTTTTATTTCTCTTTTGGCATGACATATCCAAATTTTATGATGAATTGCCCTCTGACATCTGCTTTCTGATTCCAATTTTTGTAGGAGCTATTATAAATGCACAACAGCAGGTTGCCCCGTAAGGAAGCATGTTGAAAGGGCCTCAAGTAATCACCGTGCCGTGATCACAACTTATGAAGGAAAACACAATCATGATGTACCAGCTGCTCGAGGAAGTGGGTCCCACATATTGAACAATCGTCTCCCCTCTGAGAATGGCAATAATACAGTTACTGCAATCCGACCAATGCCATTGCCGAGCCAATCTAGCCATCTTTTTGCAGGAAAACAAAATCATGTTAGTAACCAGGCTCCAATCACTCTACAGATGTTGCAAGAAAAGGAGCCTTACTCTGGTGGTTACAATAATGCATCAAACAGTTTAGGTGCCAAAACCAAGGAAGAGCCACGGGATAGCCTGTTTGCCGACTCGTTGTTTTACTAAACTGAATTTTGTTGTTGATTCTAATCTAACTTAAGATTAGCAATTAGTCCAGAAACTTGATAACAGTTATAGATGTCAATTGTATGTTTCAACATTTCTGGTTGTAAAGTAAGGTAAAAGGTTACATTCGTTCTTTCCTTCTTTGGTTATTAGATTTGCTTGCATCCCCAGTTGAAGGGATAAGCTTGTATAATAATGTTATTACACAGAATAATATAAGAAAGTTTATTTTATTATGATTCATTTGTTGTTTTTTTCATAAAATTTTATGGGCAGCAGTGTAGTGTATATTGTAATTTTCCACAGACAGTGCGATGAAATGTGCCGTACAATAATTGTTATGAAATATTGCTTCAAGTATCTGCAACTTCTTTATATAATATTAATTGTGACAATCGTTTCCCTTAAGTAGATATAACTTGTATACCTCACAAAACATCAAGAAAGCCTTTTGCAACAACCCTGTGAAATCCAAACATGAAATCTACAAAGCTGATCTTGCAACCTCCCTAACTGTAAAACTTGCACAAAATTATGCTAGAACTATCTGCTCATGTACATGACAAAAATAATAAACGACCGACATCTGCAGCTCCGCTATAAATTCAGATGTAAAATTGCCTTGACAGTTTGAATCCGGTACTAGTAGCAGAGAATGCCAGGGCTACAAATGCAAGGAAGGCCATGCTTATGGAGGCTGTGGTTGAATCGGTAAATATGTTCACTACTGCTCGTCTCATGCGGTTTGTGATTGGTATAGCAGCTGATAGTGCAGAGATGAGCAAATATGCAACCAACTAAAACAAAACAAAACAAAAAAAAGATATTATTTATTTTGTTCTTAGGAATTCATTTAGTATAATTATCGCAGTGCACTTGAATGTAATTATAAGATCAAGCCAAGGCACCAATAATTAACAATCTGTTTTTATTCATGATTCAAGGAGGGATAGTTGAAAAAAAAATATATAATCTGAAAGCGATAATTGAAGAAAATGAAAGATATATTATAAATATGGTAGGTTCCTAGGCCCAACGATATAAATTGGTTTCTATATCGAAGAAAGGCCCACAGCCCATCGACAACCAATGAACCAATAGAGGTTCATGTAAGGAAACTTTGAACCGTGCATCCATCTTTACAAAAAAGTATTAAAATATGGGCCTTGATAATTATCCCCCCATTCTTATTCTCTCATTATCTTCTCAATTTTATTTGTTCAATCTCGTCCACATTTATCACGATCTATAATAAATTTTGCGAATCTAAACTACAAACGTATTTTATACAATTTTATATTTCAAATGAGATCCATAATAACATACTTTTGAGCTCGTCGTTACACAAGTATTTATATCTCATCATTTAAGTATTTATACCTAGTATTTTACACATATAACATTGCTGACATTTAAAAGTATTAATATCAAGTATTACAAATATTTATACCTATGCACTGAAGTATTTATACTTATGTGGTCAACTATTTTTGTTAGAGAAAAGTTGACGAACGAGCGATTGGGAAAGGTTGATGCAAAGATGCGGGGTCCACAATTGGGGATAAATACTTGTGTGACGATGAGCCCAAAAGTATGTCATCATGGATCTCATTTGAAAAATAAAATTGTGTATAATACATTCGTGGTTTTAGATTCGCAAAATTCCTCATAAATCATGATAAATGTGGATAACATTGAAAAAAAAAAAAAACCCACCTCTAAAAACGTGTATGATTATTCTCTCCATGTAGTTTGAGTGATTCCCCTTTATAGTCATATGAAGTTAGATAAGCAAGTATTCATATCTTAGTTTGCAAGTATTTATTTATTATTTTCAAAGTATTTATACCTATGAATTTAATTAAACTTGGAAGACCACAATGTTTTTTGAATAAATTTAATTAAACTAGTTAGTTTATAAAAATTAAACACGACTGGGGATAAATACTTACAAGTATATGTATAAATACTTGTACAATGAGATATAAATATTTGTGTGACAATAAATTCGAAAGTATGTAATCATAGATCTCATTTGAAAGATAAAATTACGTAGAATACGTTTATGATTTTAGATTTGCAAAATTCCTCATAGATCATGAGAAATGTGAACGACATTGAAAAAAATAAATCACATCTAAAAATGTGTATGGAGAGTTTAAGAGATGGGGGGATAATGGAGAGATGGGAGAGAGGGGATTCATATAATTATTCTTAAAATATTTCTCGTACTTCAAAATAATTTTTACCAAATGTGCACTATAATTCTATAATCTGTATAATATATTTGTATATATGTTCAAATTATTCTACATTAGTATTTCTTTGAATTATTTTTAATTATGATGAAATGTATAACCAACATGGTATTTATCCGATATTATTCATAAAATTTATGAATTTATTTATTGTGAACAAAAACCAATATTTTGATATTATTTGAATTAAAAAAAAAACATTTTTTCCCTAACTTTATACCAAATTATATCCTAATCATGAAGTTTAAACCTCGCGTAATTAATCCTGAATTCTATATTTGTACTATAATTAATAATCGACTAAATGGTTGTATGTTGTCACGTATAGTTGTGGCCATAAGAGATACAAATTTTAAATGTTGTTCAAAAATATGTTAACAATTTTTGAAACCATGACTAACAATCACAATTTAACACTTCACAAATTTCATACACACCAAACTAGGTAGTAAATTTCTTACTACTATAATGATATTTGAAATATATAATGATAAACAAGAGAATCAGATATGAAAACAAAGTAATAATAATAAATAAAATATACTTATAGATAAACATTAAAAATCCATATAATAATAAATAGCAAAAAAATTCAAGTTCAGAAATAACAAAATTGAAGAGACTGATTTGTTGAATTATATTGATCTGAAAAGTGAAAACGAAAAAACAATCGGACTATATTTAAAACAAATTGTATATTCTTAAACTATGATTTATTTTCGAATAATCAAAATTCAATTTCTATTTAACACCTATTTAGTACTTTACAATTTAATATATAAGTATTAGATTTGGATGGATCGGACAACTTAGGTCCAATCTTCTATTGACACATCTTAAAATTCAACTACTAAATTTTGAAGAGTATCTATGGAGTTTAAATTGCCCGTAGTCTTAAACAAAAACCTGAATATAAAATTTCATAAAAGGATTTATCCAAATAAGTAGACAAAGAAGGATGTTAATTGCCGATGAATGTCAAATTCTCTCACCGACCAGGCCTCTAATAGTCAGCCGGGTCAAAGTCACTATAAATAAGCCGTATAATGGAGAATAGTTGGCTGTCACAATCAGCTATATATGTATTCCATGAATAAGAGTTTATCCGGAAATACATCACTTTACTATCCACTCAACCGTCCACTTCTTAGTCACACAACTCAGCATTTTATTCGCGAATTATTTGCATTTTTTTTTATATTTTCAAACCAAACTCCGAATAAAACACACAAAAAACATATAATACGCTTTATTGACGAATAAAACTTGAGTCACAAATTATTCGCGAAAAAAGCGAGTCACTTAATTCCTTTTTCTTTTCTTTTTTGCTTCTTTATTGTACCGAATTGTTCCCGAATTATACCCGAATTATTAATTTTTGACCCCGCCGAATCGAACCCGAACTATTTGTTTGTCACTATGCTTCTTATTTGTTAATTATAGCATTAAGTGAAAACACATAACTATTAATTACTAATGTTTCATTATTTTATATATAAATCTTCATAAATATATAATATAAAATGATTAAATTTTAGTAGTTAACTGTCATGTAATTTTAATTAACAGATAGGTAATTGTGGTTAATAAATAAGAGGTAATAGTCAAGTGCTGCTCGTATTTTTCATGACAAAAGTGACTAGCACTGTAGCACGGGCTTAGGAACTTCTCTTTCTGTGTTATTACATGCTTAATTAGAAATTATAATCATGGGCACAATTTTCATTTCTTTTATTATATAATATACTATGTACTAATCTTAGACTGTAAGCATTTATGTAAAGAGGATAACAAGGATGCAAGTACTAAGGAAAGTGAATTTGATGCATGTATCTTTCATATTAGTGTTGCAAAGCCACTTTAAAGTACTATAAGTTTATTCTCATAGTGTTTCTATAATTTTATTGTGCAATAGCTATTTGCTCCTATTATGGAAGGAAATTTTCTTTTTGGGGGCACCGTGTTTGAAGGTATCCTTTCCCTTTTTCTTTTACTTTTGCTTTTTCCGGTCCAATTCCTTCTCCTTTTGTAAGATGCAGCCTTTAAACCACTCAGTTAACTCATTTTTCCTATTTCTTAATGATATCTTTCTTACTAGGCTATCTATCAGACTTTTATTTTAGAACAATGATAGTCATACAGGGATACAAATCTGCTGTGATTCTTTGGAATCACAGAACCCTGCTATTCTAAATCTATCCATTCATCTATTTGGACTTTGGAGATTCTTTTAGAATCACAGCATATTTATTTTCGTCATACGTCATTAATGGCATTCAATTGTACAGCTATTGCTTAATCATTCCCTTAATATAAGACCTAAATTGATGTAATTTCTAGAAGAAAATGAGTGCTTTCATTATAGGCCACTATTAATTTGTGATGGTGGGTTGGATCAATCAGCTATCTACTTGAACAAATCTAGCTGGATTTTCTTTAGTCATACCCAATCCCCACTTGGCATCACTCTATTTTAACTTTTGAAACAGCAATCTACAAAATAAACAAAAAATCACTTTCCGGACTTAACCATGGTTACCATTGATCTCCACCTCCATAACTTCCTCTCAGATAATTCATATATAAATTTTAAACGAAGTGATTATGTGATTGAATCCAAAAATAATAACCAAAAAAAGAGTTTAAAGAAGCAAAAACACACCTGATCCCCAATAAAATCACCAATTCCCGGCAGATGCGCAGTCGAAGAATCAACACCTGTGCGAAGCCAGTGGAAATGCAACCTCAGCGACTGCACAAGTGAGTACAAGAAAGCCAGTAAAGAAATCGCCACTAAATACCTACAATAATAAATCAAACAAAAGAAAAACAAATCATATACACATTAATTTTCACAAGATTTGTACTATCAAAGAACATGAAAGGCTTATCAGTATTGATTAATTAATTCCACCTGTACTCTTGAAAATGATCAAACTCCATCCAGTCGCCATGCTTGTTCGACACCAGAAGTATGAAAGATATAAAGGAGAAGAGAGCGGCCAAAGCCCGAAGCACTAACGGGCTCTTCTCCAAGAGATCTTCATTTTTCCACCGGCGAACAACCGAGGTGGCCGCTCTGCCTCCGCCATCTCTCGAGGAAGTGTGAAGAGGCAGAGGCGGGGGGAGCCCGTCCGCCTTCCCATCTACACCTGTCGCCATAGACGGATAGTTCATCTCAACTTGGATTTGAATTTGAATATATTTGGGCTTGCGTTTGATTTGATCAAAGGAAAGAAATTAATTATTTGAGAGGGATAGATATCGGTATCTAGTAGGAAAGTGACGCGGAGCTCCACTTAACCTAATGGGCTTTTCTTAACAAATTTGTTTTGTTTAGTTCTGTTATTAGAAGTTTAGAATTTAGATCAAACGAAGCGGTGTTTTTGTTGGATACGGGTAGTCTTCTCTCCATTATCAAATAAATGGAGATCTCCGTGTGAGAAGATAGAAGGGAATATTGGGTGAAATTGGCGAATTTTTTTTAGGTCCTTTCAGAAAATAAATGGATGAAAAAGGTCCACTGCGGATTGCATAAGCGCCAACGGCCCGCGTAACCGCGTTAGCAAAAGCGGGTGCTTAAATGACCGGATCCACCTCTAAGACTTAGAGTGCTGTTGGTATTCATTATTCGATAACCCGGTTGGTCAATAATTTCTTGGATAATATGCTCCAAAGATTGTCGACCCATCCCAATCAGTCTCATTGTCAACACGGGCCTGCTAGTTCTTAATTGGGCTCCGACTTGGAAGCCAGCATGCACACCAGAATTCATTTTTTATTTGTCACCGTAAAACAATATAGGATACGTTTGGATGCAATAGTTAGAATAGCGCTAACTCAAAACTATTCGGAATATTATTTGAATTGAACATTTAGAATAGTGAGAACAGTGATTGAATATTTGAGAGAGTACGTTTGCTATTCCAACTTTTTGTAGAAATAACGAGAGCAGCGAGAACAGTGCTATTTTCATTATTTCTAAGTATGTTTGGATGGATCGGAACAACATTATTCTCTTTACATCATGATGCTACGGTAATATGCAATTATGCATAGGCATAGCAGTATAGCACAAGCGTTTTGTCATTTTCAATTTCATTTTTTATAATTTTTTTGTTATAATTTTTTTACATAGTTTGTAATTTACATTTCAAAAGTAATAATTTGCTAACCATTTATAAAAAAAAAATTCTTTTTTGAAAACATAACATTTGATATGCAAGTATATTTTTATATGAAAATTATGTTAATAAAACTATTTTTATAGTTTCCATGTCATGTCATTTGTAGCATGCCCACAAAATTCCGTTGGTCCGTGTCTTACCGCACGTCGGAGGTCGGACCTTGGAGTTAAATCTAAATCGAATGCTTTACTGGAAATGATCAACAGCAAGAGAAAATTCAAACCGATCTACGGTTATGTTAGTTATTATTGAGAATTGTGTGCGGCAATTCATTCAAAATTGGCACATAGCAGTCTGAATCCACGTGAAAGTTCATGCAAAGCAACAAGGATAAGCATAACTATTCAATCATGCCATACGTTGGTACTCATGGACGAAACTAGAAAATCTTAATGAGAAGCTAAAAATTAAATACAAAAGTTGTGACTAATGCAAATTGATCAATTGAACTCAAGTTATTTCTAACACTATATAAACTCTTACCACTTAGACTAAAGTGAACATGTAATTATTTGTGAGGGAACTAAATTATATAAAATATTTTAGAAAAAGTAAAATTTAATTAAATCTTATATAACTTATATTTTAAAATCATAGAGGTGGCTTAGCCATCTTTTAATTGGTTTTAGATCGGCCCCTATTGGTACTGCTCCCACATTTTCATCAAAGAATTTTTATTTTTATTTTTCATGATTTGGACTGCGACATGAATCATGAATTCAGTCAATAACTAAAGAGTGAGGTATTGGTGAATTACCAAAAGAACGCAACTACAGAATTTAAGATTGTAAAAATTATGTTCAAATATTATCTAAAAATGTCAATCATATTCACTGTTATTTTATGTATAATTCATAGTTAGACAGCATGTGTTATTCCGTCCGTGCAAACAAGAAAACAATGAAAAAACTGAAGGTACAGATGCATATCTTGAATTTTTATTTTTTTAAAAGATTGATGGGGAATATCAAATCGGTATCTTGAATTTCAACGGAGTGTCTAAATTTAAAGTGTTAGTAAAAGTTTTGAATCAATACCTCTTCCAAAGTATGACAGTCGTTAGCTCATATAAAAATAAAATCAGTTTAAGTTAATTTATTGTTATGTCAGCTATTTTAAGATTTGCGCGAGGCGAATCATTCAAATTGGCGGGCAACGGTAATTAATGCTGTCACAGTATATTTATCAATTAATCTATTTTAGGGCTCACCCTGTTAAATGCAATCAATACAAATTCAATAAATAGTTAGGTATTGGAGGATAACCATAAATGCACAACCATAAAATTGTTATCTGGATGTCTAAGCTAAATTCAACGGTTATAGCCTTCAAACACTACTCGCTCACCAAGATATAAATCGTATTTACTATTAAATAAGTTATTTTAAATTAAGTGGGATATTATACCAACAGTGCATTTAACAAAGGAATGAAATAACCAAAAGTTTTAAGTTTAGCTCAAATATTAATTGTAATTTTTCGTTTTACAGTTTACACACACACACACACACACACACACACACACATAATTAATTATGAATTAGAGTTTGTAAATGGTCAGGATTATCATAATCACAATAGCTAGCACATTAAATAGTATTTGAAACTTATCATTATTTTAACTAGTAGCGGTGCTAACCAGCTTTCTATGATTAGTATAAGCTTATTAAATTAAATTGTTTAAAAATGATAGTTTGAGATCAGTTTGTTGAAATTTGTCAATTATTATATTATTTTAATTAGATATGACGATTTATTTAATAACTTGCTGTTCAAATATTTATGATAATTTGCTCTGTTGTAAAGTATTCTTGTACTTGTATAAATATATAAATAATATAATTATATATTTGTATGTGAGAAAGTTTCAATGTACATTTGCATTTTTGATTTTTTGTAAAGTATTCTTGCACTTGTACCAAGATATAATAAATATGATTGTATATTTGTATGAGAATATTCAATTCCAAAGGTTCGCCAATAATTAAGTTGGAACAATCAAAATTAGATATCAACTCCCGAATTTTTTTTTCAAATTGTTTATTAACATAAAATATTGCAAATTAAATGGTTAAACTATGTGCTATATACATGCATACAATCAATAAAAATTTAGCGACTAAATGTATAAAAATTACATCGTTTTCAACCTTGAGAAAAAAAAAACCTCCTTTATGTGTATTTTAATTTATCAATTGGAATTGTGAAAACATCAATACTATCTGTAAGCGGGTGAAGATTTGACAAAACAACAGCTTTTAATTATATAGCAGTAGCCTATGCTAAGTTTTAATATATATATATAGAGAGAAATATGATAGCATGCTATCCATAGCATAGAGCCCCTCCATTGCAACGGCTTGGATTTCGACTTTTCAAAATCCTAACTGTCGATTTGAACCGTTCATCTTGTTCTTCATATTAATATGTGTTTGGAGACCGAATTTTACATTTTTTTTATTTTTGTTTACTATTTCTTTAGATTTATTGAAAATCGTTGTTTTCAGCCAATCTGAACCATAAAAAAACAGCGATTTTCAATTAATCTAAAGAAATAATAAAACAATTCCAAAAAAATGTAAAATTTGATCTCCAAACACATATTAATATGGAGAACAAGATAAACGGTTCGGATCAACCGTTATAATTTTGAAAAATCGAAATCCAAACCGTTGCATAAAGGGGCTCTATGCTATGCATAGCATGCTAGTATATTTCTATATATATATATAGCAGTAGCACACGCCAAAATTTTTAAAAGTACCATTCTTCTAAAAATGCAAAGGAGACCAAAAGAAGTAAAGAGTAACCAAAATATCATGGTTATGTGAAATTTCGAAAAATAGCATGACCGCATCTAGAAAATGCGGCCACTTTTTTTTTGTTGTTGCCTTCTCATGCTACAGTTCAACTGAAGAAAAAAAATAAAAAAGGGTAGCCACATCGTCTAGATGCGGTCCAAAAAAAAATAGTCACAACTAAGAAGACAATGCGGCTCAAAAAAAAGATAGTTGCACCTAAAAAATGTGTCCATACTATTTTTAAAATTTTACAAAATTGTGGTCTTTTGATTTATTATTTTTGAAAAAAATGATAATTTTAAAAATTTCTGTAGCACACGACAATACTGTATGCGACTTGTGTTCTTTCTGATAAAAAAATATTCTGTCAAAATGTTTATAAACATCGAAGACCAAGCCGGCAGCCCCCTACTTCAAGGTACTTTACAACATTTAATACATGTAGCGGGTCAATACCATGCTACCTACGTGACTCGCCACAGTAAATAAATATTTCTTTTTTAAATAAGCTTGTAGATTTTTTTGTTTTTATTTTTATTTTTTACTATTTTTAGGTGGATATAAAATTAGTTGTTATAAGATGGTCCATAAACATTAATTTTGTATATATCTTAAAAAACAATAAAATATTTTGAAAAATATATAAAATTTAGTCTTCAAGAATTCAATACAAATATTATATTGAATGATTCAGACTGACATTTTAAATTTTAAAAATGAAAATATAGGATGTAAAGCAGAATGAGATATGAAAGACGAGGTATTTAGAACCCTCATTAATTATGTTTTGAACTTTATCTTGAGGAAAAAAAATAATTATATAAAATCTAAATATTTAGAGTAACTTTTTGTATAAAACATTATTAAAGTAAAGAGTAGGGTTAAATGCATCCTTGGTTATGTACTCCAATTATGCTTCACATTTTTATATTTATTTTTAAAGTTCGAACAGTCGATCTGAACCGCTCACTGTGATCTTCGTATTAAAAGGTACTTGAAGACCAAATTTTATATTTTTGAATTTTTTTTACATAGGTACAAAATCTGCTTTCAGAAAATTTGTACCTATCTAAAAAATATAGTAAATAATTTTCAAAAAATATAAAATTTGGTCTTCAAGTACATTTTAATACGAATATCATGGTGAGCAGTTCGGATCAATTATATGAACTTTGTAAATGAAGAAAAGAACGTGAAGCGTAATTAAAGTACAAAATTAATGCTGCATTTTAACCCTACTTTAAAATAAATATTAAACACAAATAATATTTTATTTCAAAATACTAAAGATTTGTATAATAATAAATAACACATTAGGTATACGATAATTATAATAGAATACAAAATATCTTAGACACATCACACATTTTTTTTAAATAAGACTATAACTATGATACATTAATAACATTTATCATCTAATCGAGATAAATGAAAAATAGAAATAAATCTGAAAAATAAAAACATAAATAATGTGGCATAATTAGAAACCTTGAAGAATTAACCTTGTTTATATATTTTAATTTTCATTAGATCAAACAATAAAAACAAATTGACATCAGCAGATTTTTTAAGGGTGTGTTTGGATGAAACAAAGAATAGCTCGCTAATCTCAAATTCGGAATAGCTGCTAATCCAATATTTCATGGAAATAGCAGAATAATAACTAACCCGAGCTATTCCTTGTATTGAGAATAGTGTTTTTTTTTTTTTTCACCCAAACGTGAAATGATGAAAATAGCTCGCTAAAAATAACAGCTATTCCCGTGTCATCTAAACGTACCATAAGTTTATCTAATTTTGTCAATAACAGAAATTTTTTTCTTATCAAAATCAAATACGATGTAAATAAAATAAAAATTATAATTTTCTTTTTCATTGAAATAACTTCTTAACGAAAGCTTCAGACGGACTTGATATAGTGCCACCGCCATCGCTGACTGGTACCGTATATTATCCGAGCCACTGCACTTTACAGTTATACATGCAAGATGGGTGAATAATAAAAACGACATTGATAGTTTCTTAGAACATCTACATCCTTGAAACTCTTGGAGTTTCTAAATAACTGTTATCTGATTTTTAGAAATTTTGTCTTTGAAAGTTTTTAAACTCTCACATCCCTGAAACTCAAAATTAAAGTTTCTTAATTGCCACATCAGCAAATAAATTATAGAAGGAAACAATTTGAGTCAATCATTTGACCAACACAGAGTTTATAAATAGTTTCTTAATAAGAGACTTTTCTGCATAGTTTCTAAATAAGAAACTCTCCTACATTTTTGAAACTGAATTAGAAACTGCAATTAAAAACTTTAATAGTTTCAGAGATGTAGAAGTTGATTTATTGAGGGAGGCCCCACAGGGAGGAAGGCGGCTTTAAATCCGATTTATTTACGGTGATAACTTTTTTGTGGGGTAGCATTTGATCGTGAAACAGGGACTGGTCACTGGCGTGGGGAAGATGTGAAGTGCGCCAGGTCACGCAGCTCGTGCTCCATCCCTTGTTACGCTGTCCGATAAAGTTGAGCACCAGCTGTTGTTCTCTTTTTCTAGTTTCCTTCCAACCGAATTAAGCTAGATCATTACTAAAAAATAATAATAATAATTAATAAAGACAGACTACAGGGCTATAGGCTAATCCACCTTTAGATAAGGAGAGTGTTATTTTAAGATCACAAATTAAAATTTTGAAACTGAGAAAAACTTTATATATAAATATCTAATTTACCTTCTTCTTTTTTTTATCTCATATTAACTAATTAAAAGGACCGAGAGAGAATTCTACTTTTAAGTGGTTAACAAATTAAACAATATTGTGAATTAAACCGGCCACCAAATATTATATTCTTTTTTTTTTTGAATTTTTTTATGAACTCAATTCTAAAATCTATTGGATTGGCTTTAAACAGTGAATCCAAGCCATTGAAATTCTTTCATCTTACGAATAATGCGTCTATATGTCAAAGATTTTAAAGTTTCGAATTAATTTGGTATAGAGTCAATTGGTTAAAGGACACCCAAAAAATGAATGCATTAAAATTAATTAATAAACCTTCTAATTTTGATCACTTGACTTTATACTAAATTAATTCGAAACTTTAAAATTTTCACATGTAGATACATCACTTATAATGTAGAAGAATTTTAACGTTTGAATTCGTCATTTGAAGCCAACTTCATAAGTTTTAGAGTTGAGTTCACAAAGCGGCTTGATGAACTTAGGAACTTATTCTACTTCTAAAAATTATATTCAACTACTGAAGCTTATTCCTATCATAACATAAGGTGTTCATTACTTATTGACAACAGCTATAGCATCCTGATCAGTAAAAATCCACCTGTTCATGCAACAAAGGACAAACTTCCAAAATAAATCATTTTCTTAACACATCACTTGTTATTCTACTTCTGGTTTTAGCTTAGCTCATAACTAGATAAATAGTAGATTGTTCTCTGAAAAACAGAAAGTGATGCATTGGTTAATCACCAATACATCACTAGCATTGGAGATAGAGAATTAGAGAGTTAATATTTAAGATTACAATACTACCAACAGAGATTGGGATGGGTTTTTACGTAATCTCTTGTATAGGAGATGGAGTTGTAATTACTGTTGGATTTTTTTTGTAAATAAATATTTTTATCAATATATTTGTTATCGGCAATTGCTAACAACCATTTATTTATATACTTGTAAATATCAAATTAATTTATTTATTACATCAATTATTTGGAAACTCTTTTGTCATAGTATTTTCAAAATGCTTTTGCTCATGGAATTTTAATTTTTTTTGACATGACAACAAAATAAATTTTTAGAATTCATAAAGGAACAATTTTTTTGTAATTATAGGAATGAAAATGCTTGTATCACTTTCAAAGTCAATGTAAAAATATATGTGACATTTTCAAATATATAATTAATTTTGTAAATCTTAATTAAAAGTGTTTAACGTCATTACGATTGAAATTGTAAGTGTCACATAAGCAATTATAATTTTATTTGCAATTGGAATATGGAGATGTTTTCATGCATGTACGTAACTTCATATGAGTTCGAGCTTTCCGATTTAAATTTTGAAACTGAGATTTGCTGAAATTTTCAGTCGGATTTCTGGATCCTGAAATCCTCTCCCTGTCCCTATCTCTCTCCTCCTTCTCTCTCTCTCTCTCCTCAATTGAGTATTTCAACTGATTCGGACTCTAAATTTTGCTGTTGTAGAGAAAATATTTTTCATAATAATCAATGAGAAAATCTTTTGGATATGCAGAAATAGAGACGCTCATGCCACTTGTAATGCAATTGCAAAAATGTACGTGAGAATTTCAAACAGCTTATTAGTTATTACTAATTTAGTAAAATTGCTAAATTAGGGTATGTTTGGATGTACTGAGAATAACGAAAATAGCGATGTTTCGATTCATTTAAACATACTTAATTGCTATTTGAAACAGCGAGAATAGCGTTGTTATGCTATTTCTACAAAAAATCGAAATAACAATTGGTGCTCTCTCAAATGTTCAATCCCTCCATCATTATTCTAAATGTTCAATCCAAACAACATTTTTGCTACTCCGAATAACATTACATCAATACTATTCTCACACTCTTTTAAAAATTACTATTCTTATCTACTATTCTCAAATAGTAACTATTTTAGCTATTCTATAGTGCACCAAAATGTACCATTAACGAGTGTTGCACATCACTTCAATTGAAATTACAAGAACCACATTATCAGAGTATTGCGAGGGAAATGAAGATGTATAATTAAATTATCTTGGGCTCTTGGAATTTAAAATGACACATGTTGCATGAACTTAGGCAAGACATAAGCAATCCGCAGATCATTGTACGTGTTGTGTTGACGTGTTAAAAGTGCTTGCTTGCTGGAGGGTAACAAATTATACAGCACGACACGATACGACCAAATTAATGCCCGAATTCATATATCCTCTGAGATATCTCAAACTTTGCGTGATTTTTTAGAAAATCCCAACCGTTTGAGGACGTTCTACACAAATCTTAAAGCACACAAAATACTGACCCCCTACATCACTCCCGAATAGGGACCGGACACGTAGGTCACGCAAAAGTTGAGATATCTCAGAGGATACGGACTCATTAATGCCCAACATGGAATTCGTATCCCCTCGGGTTACCTGACTAAGTAGAATTGAATCGGACGGTCAGAAAATGAATTGGCACACATCTCAAAGCACAAATATTCTTGCCCCTCTGTCATCTTGAATCCCGACCGGCTGAAAATAAATCTGAGCCGTCCATTTCAATTGTGCTGAGCCAGGTACTTGGGATGATACGGATCTCCCAACATTTTTTTTTTGAAATCTTGACAGTAGCTGTCAAGTATAATTTTCATTAATTAAAACGTAAAACATATTCATCGTTCTATATCCAAAACATCATTCAAACTACATTGAAAATAATTTAGAAATATGAGGGGAATAATTTAGAAATATTGTTTTTGAAGATTTATTTGAATAGGTCGTATTCATATAGGAAGATAAAACAGAGAGTTTAGAAAGCAATGTTGTCAAAAACGTCTGTTTAGGCCGATTAATCGTCCGATTAGTTGGTGGCGGTGATTAAATCGTCATAGATTTTTTCGACTAATCAACCGATTATTTTCAATTATAGCCGATTATTCCCAATTATTATCCATTAATCGCTTGGCGGTACCATATCTGTTACATTCCGAAATTTTAAAACATGATTAAATTTCTAAATCGATCAATTGGCTTAAATGAAAAGTTTAATTAAATTAAACGATCGTTCATAAATTTTCTGACCGACTAAAACAAAACTAAAATTTCGTAATACAAATAATGTATGAAATTATGTATAATAAAATAGAATTTTAAACCTTAATTAAGGTTCCTCTAAATAAGTAAATTAAGTATGAATCGAAACCACGTTGAAATTTCGAGAATTTTGAGATTTTATAGGCTGAGTGCGGATTGGTTAACCCGCACTGCGGGTTGGTTAACCCGCACTCATGAAATCATGTGTTGAACTGAATTTTCTGAAAATTGGCTAAGTATTGAGTGCGAATTGGTTAACCCGCACTGCGGGTAGGATTTATCCGCACTACGCTCGGATTTTTCCTGAATTTCTATTGAAGTTTTCTAAGTCCCGACTGCGGGTTTGGTAACCCGCACTGCGGATTATTTCTGTGTTAGACTTTTTCTGAAATTCTGTGAACAATTTACTAAGTTTCCACTGCGGGTTGTTTCTGTGTTAAATTTCATGTTATGAAAACTGACTAAGTGCTGAGTGCGGGTTAGGTAACCCGCAATGCGGATTGGTTAATCCGCACTCAGGGTGATTTTTGCCCTAAAACTCAAATCCAATTTCTCTCTCTCTCCCACTTCGTTCTTTTCACCATTTTCAAGTAAATTTCTGCCAAGAGAGAAGAAAAAGAAAGAAAGAGTTTCTGTTCCCTCTCAAACCCCGATTGTTGCAAGAAATCGAAGTCAAGACCGAGTAAACTGCCGTGGATCTCTCCTAGCTCTCCTATTTGGTATTTCTTTCTCGTCCCGTTTCTCTCGAAAAACTCAGATTTCTCGATTTCTCATATTTTCGTTTTAAACTCGAGATTTGTGTTCGAATTGCTCGAGGACTAGTTCCTCTACACCCCTTGCTTGTTTATTTTCAATATTTTTCTCGATTTCTTTCCGATTTGAGAATTCGTGATTTCTAGGGTTTTGAGCCAAAACCCAAATTGAGTATAATCGTGAATTGATTTGTTTAATCCAACTGATTAGACTCATAATCAGTGAGGTTACCTCTTGATCCTGAAATTCTAGAACAATTAACGGCTGAATTGAGGTTTTGACCAAATTAGGGTTAACCAATCGGTAAATTGAATTGATCCGAGAACCAAAGTAGTGAAATGGTGATTGATTTTTACCAAAGTGAAATGGCATATGGCTAGAGGGCCTAGATGCAATTGTGCACCATTATATGAGATTTTTAATAAGAAAGAAGGAACCGAAAAGAACCGATATCAAAGCATAAGAATTGAATTAGGACGGTATGAATCATTGGTAAACTAAAGTAAACGTATAGACCACTGAACCCAAATTAAACCTAGTATACGTGTAATATAGGCGTAGGCTCGGTCGAGCAAGACGTTGCGAGACAATTCGAGACGCCCGATCCGTAATTAAGCGATACGCTCGTCGTAAACAGGTGCGGGATTCTTGGACTTGTTTGATACTTTATTTTTAGGAATTAAAATGTGTATTCATTTGTCATGTTGAATATCATTGATTGCATAATTGAATTGTGTAAAGCATTTGCATAGCCCAATCAAATTAAAGTCGAATTGATGTGACTTGAGTGATTTGCATGCTGGTATGGTTGTAGGTTGTGTCGATCTATTATGATCTGATTTGATTGAAAGTCACCACGATTGGATTTGGATATGCATGTGAATGGATTTACGAAGTTAAGGACTTGGATCCAATGAATTTGCCAAGTCGGGCTGTATGCTGACTTGGATTTCTAGGATCCTAAATGGCCTTAGGTGAACAGCCCTCGATATTCCCAGTATCGGTTGGGACGAGGGAGGGTGATTATGTTATGAGATGTGTGATTTGAGATCGTGGGTGACTTGTGTTAACGTCTGTGGCTCGGTGGCATTCTCCTACGTGTTAATGCATTTGGAAATGTCAATTGAATATTACGATTATTGGAATGATTCCAAAGTGGATTTTCTTTATATGATTTGAACCAAACCTTAATAAACTGTTAAGCCAAGCGATTGCAGATGGGTGTCAGATAAAGGGTCCAGCGGTTGGCCATCTGTAGGTGTCAGTAACCCTACAGATGTGGGTTTGATAAAGGTTCAGCTCGAAAGAACATATGTAATTGCTACAAGCCCTAATGAACTGAGTTATGAATCGAGTTAAGCCAAAATACATGTTGTGTTTGAAATTCATCTTGGAAATTCCGTAAACTGTGTTGCAGGTTGATTTAACTGTTGCCGTGCATTGGCATTCTGTTATTTATGATTATATGTATCTGTTTGCATTGTTTATTGTTTGGGTTTCATTTTTGAATATAGAGTTTGATTGCAAGTCCAAAAAAATTCATATGTGGCAAATTCGCACTGAGAATTTATTCTCACCCCCTCTCCCTGATTATTTTCAGGTTTATTTTGCGGACGCAGCAAATGAGGATATTGGTAATGCATATAAAAGATCCACTGCCTTGCGTGTATATGTGACGCTTAATAAATACACGCGGCAGGCTGTCACACCCAGGGATTTGGGGTGTGACAATATCCGTCCGACGACCGCATACCGTTATTTACAACACTGATTCAAAGTTACTGTACAATAATTTTATTTAACTTTTTTTTCTATTGAAGATTTTTTCCAATTTAATTAATGTTTTTAACGTGTTTTCAGATTGAAAAAAAAATCATTTTAAAAATATTGTTTTCTATTTTTGTATTTTTTAACGTGACACGATAAACATGTCATTCGCAATGGACTTTCGGACTCTCTGATTCAGCACGTACGGGATTAATTCACTATTCACATCCATCTCTCTCCTGTTCAGCTGACTGAGAATATGCTCCTTTTTGGGAGGAAAAGGAGGAATTCAGATCCTCCCCGTCCCGGTACCTCAAATCTTTTACAATTAGTTGATCCGAAACGTTCTTTTAACTTTGTACGAATTTCAAAGCACTAATAATACTGGCCCCTTGTGCCATCCCGAACAGGCACTAGAAGTATTCTGGACCGTTATTATGATAATTGTAAAAGATTCCTTATTACGGTATCGAAGAGGATATGGATTGGAAAAGAATGACCCTCCTTATAGAGAGAGGAGGAGAGAAAAGAGAGAAAAAAGAGAAAAAAGAGAAAAAAGAAAAAGAAAAAAAAAGGAGAGATAAAAAGGAGAGGAGGTCCCTCCTATTATAAAAAATAGGAGAGGATTTCGTTCCATCTCAAGCCGGAAGAGTCCATCCAGCGAATACGCCCAATTCTACAACCTTAAAGAATTATGTGGCTGTTGCTAAAGTAATATATTATCGCCATTCTTTGTAACCAGGAAACGCGGCTGATAGTCTGATACAATGATATTCTTCAATTATCTTGTCGGTTGAACACAACACGATGCATCATACCATGATTCTTTACGTGAAATCTATATTCCTTCTGAGCTGGCCAACTAATTTCTGTCACTGTATCTCCATGTGGATCATGTCCTTTCCTATTGGTAACCGCCAGTATACAGAACCTCCCAACTTCAAGTAATTTACAGGAACTGCCATTCTCCAGAACTTCCGCTCGTGACCAAATAACGGTTGAATTCCTCGAGAAGCTAAAACCACGGGCCAAGAGAAAGCATCTCGATGCAAATCGAGAGATATGCGGTCCAGATTATTTCCTTGAGGCATTGTTTATTCGTTAAAAAGTTCTTTTCATTCTTTTATCAGTGCCACTGTGCCAGGAAAGGAGTGTTCTTTGACCTTCTGTACTCGATTAGTAACCATTATTTTATTTTTTGAGGAAATTGAGTAACCATTATAATAGTGATGCAATTACGCCGGTGCCTCCGGCCATTAGCAAAAAAAAAAAAAAAAAAAAAAAAAAGTAAAAGGAAAAAAATAATATCTGTCAGGAGGCGTGATCCCTGCAAAT
Source organism: Carex pumila (assembly GCA_033356055.1). Lineage (NCBI taxonomy): Eukaryota > Viridiplantae > Streptophyta > Magnoliopsida > Poales > Cyperaceae > Carex > Carex pumila. The sequence continues at coordinate 10,041 of JARJHM010000763.1, read as the reverse complement.
CTATTTGGCTGTGTTTGGTTGCGGAGTGAAAAGTGGAGGAAACTCCTTTATGTCTAAGGAGTCAAACGAGAAGTAATTTAGGCGGCTTAAGATTGAGTAAGATTTGAGCTAAATCAGAGTAACTTACACAACTTAGAGAGATGGTTTAGCTTACTTCACCAAATATGATTAACTTACTCCAATTTAGTTTGAAATAAGAAATTTAATCCGATTTAACTTGAAGTAAAAATTTTAATCCGATTTAACTTTGCTTCACAATCAAACATGACCATTACTACTAATACCGTGGATTTTTACTGAATTTAATTACTTGCAGCTCTTATTATGACTACCGTACCTCTGATTTCTACTTCTCTGTTCAGTTTTCTCTAACGTGCATTATTCTTTTGACAGTCATTACCTTTTGGTATGGTAACCATGATATGGTTCAATTTTGAGCACCAGTGGACCGTTTCCGTATGTAATCGTAGAAAAATAAACTGAAGATAGATTAAGGTCTTGGACTTTACGCGTCGATCATTTTGTCTCCTGGTGCCATTAGTAACCAAACATCACCACGGGTCCACTAGTCCGCTGCACAGTGAAATTAAACAACGAACAAAGGAAGAAACGAGAAAATGCGGGGTGCCCAGTAACGCTATCAGATCAGTTACCTATTACCATGCATAGGATGGATCGAGGAGCGAAAGCGAGAAGATAGATATGCTCTTTCCAATTCTCACCACCTGACTAAACCGGCGTGTTCCGATGGTTTCCTATTTCGCCCCTTCGAAGCCTTTCTATTTTCACACCTTGCCCCTCTCAAGATCTCTCATCGGCGCTAACCATACCTCCGCCCGTTTCTGCTCACGTTAATTTTATTTTCCCCTTTTAAACTCCAATTAACCAATAAAGTCTGCCAATTTTTCAAATTTGCTTTCTTTACTGATCCTCTCCATCAATGGATCCGCCTCTGAAACCCCGCACATGCCGAAATCTGTTCGTGAGAATTCTCCTTTTTGGCGTGGTGGCGTTGGCTTTGAGATTCGCTTATGTGGTGGTGGTGCTAGGCGGAGCTGGGTGCGGCTCCGGCGATTTCTGCCTCTTCTCGTCTCCAGAAGAATCTCTTGCTCTCTCCGGCTCCGGCGCGACCACTACCGCCAGAACAGCCGCCTTTGTCCGTGTCCATGATGGTGGAGTCACCGCCACCGCCTCCCCCTCGCTCCGTGCCCTCTGGACCAGCCGCGAGTGGCGCCGATCTGTTGAGTACTACTCTTCCGTCTTCAATAGATTGAGGTCTGATGGCTACCTTTCTCCTTCCTCTCATTCTCTCTGTGTCGACACGCCAGTTGGGTATGAAGTACTGGCGCTGAAAGAAATCGGTGTATCAGATGCTATAGGTGTTGCAAAGAAGAAATCCTTGCCTCTGGTTCGTCAGGGAAATCCCTTCAACCTTCCCTTTTCTGAAGGTGAGTTTGATTTTGTGTTTGCTGGTCGTGCACTGGACAGATCCAAGCGGCCGGCTGATCTGGCGGCTGAGATTGCACGAGTTGTAAAGCCCCAGGGGTTTGTCATCATACACACTACCTCGGCACAGGATCTGTACAGTCTAACCTCTCTTCAAGTTCTCTTTCCTGGGCATGATCCAATCAAATCCCGAAAGATCAAAGGCCCAGATTCATCGATCACTCTAAGAGAGATCATTATACAGAAGATACAGTTAGAATTAGACAATAGCAACATTCTTAGCCTCCAGGAGAAGGATTCAGAGAATCTGGATTCTTCCTCTGATGGCATTTCAGTAAATAATTGCTCGAATCAGCAGCAGAAAATGCAGATAATAGAATCAGCCGAACCTCTTATTGGAGAAGAGCCATTGAAGCCCTGGATTACACTTAAGAGAAATGCAAAGAACATCAAGTACCTCCCTTCACTAGCTGACATAAGTTTCAAGCACCGATATGTGTACATAGATGTTGGTGCTCGAAGCTATGGTTCCAGCATTGGTAGCTGGTTCAGAAAACAGTACCCGAAACAAAACCATACATTTGAAATTTATGCAATAGAGGCAGATCATTCATTCTACGATGAGTACAAATCCAGGAAAGGTATCACTCTACTGCCATGCGCTGCATGGGTAAGAAATGAGACTTTATCTTTTGAGATAAACCGGGACCATGATCAGAAGGAGGATGAGAAAGGTGGAGGTGGTATGGGTCGAATTCGACCTGTTAGCGGGTCCACTCACAGTGAAGTGCGCACAATTAAGGGGTTTGATTTTGCTAATTGGGTAAAACAGTCATTTTCAGAGAGAGACTATGTAGTTATGAAAATGGATGTGGAGGGGACAGAGTTTGACCTGATACCGCGGCTGTTTCAGACTGGTGCAATTTGTTTAATTGACGAGTTGTTTTTAGAGTGCCATTATAACAGATGGCAGAGGTGTTGTAAAGGTGTTAGGTCACCTAAGTATAAAAATACTTATGGCCAATGTTTGGATTTGTTTCAATCGCTTCGGCAGAGGGGTGTTCTTGTTCATCAATGGTGGTGATACGATGCTGGTAATTGAGGTTCCAATATATTTTACTTTCTTTTCTTTTTCTGATGATTGGTTTAATTTACTTTTGCAATAGGTGTTAGAGTCATTTTTTTATATTTTGTTAGAGTTGAGGTGAAATGTGTAGCATAAAAAACATAGGTATCAGAATGCTCTCACGGATTCACATGGCAATTGTTTGGAAATGTTTATAATAGAGTTGGGAGCCATTCACAAAATAGTTTATTCTCTTGTAATAGATTTTCATTTGTTCAATTGTTCCTGTTCAAGTCATTTTAAAATTTTGTTTCGGAAAAGATTGTATTTAGTTTATATTTTCTTCCGTATAAGCTTTACTTTTGATTAGTGATTCATGACAATGAGTGGCTGAGTGGCGTAGTCAGGATTTGAGTTGGGGGTAGGCTGAAACTCGTTTTTTTTTTCTTCTATAAATGTGTTAGGATTCAAATCGCCTCCATAATTCTCTTATCGCTTCCACCCGCCTACCAAATTGCATCTCTGCTTATTGAGTCAATTGTAGTTTCTAAATTACTAATTGATGTCAAAATTACTAAAATAATTATTTGTAATTTTTAAAATAATTGGTATTAATTGGGTGGAGGAGAATTGATACTTTGAATTAAAAAAGATTTAAAAATATTTTTCTTTCCCAATTAGATTAAGCGACTCACACATCCATTTTTGAAATCGATTGACAGAATCAAATCCAGGTTATGCAAAATCCATTAAAGAATCTCGTCCAAAAAAAAAAAAATTGAGGGTTAGCATTGTGGCTCCGCCACTGATGACAATAGTGGGATTTTGGCTGGCCATTTTTACGGAAATAAATCTGCTACAGGAACCTGCTTTTCCAAATCCATCCCTCTATTTTTTTAAATGCACAAATCTCAAAATCTGTTGTTTTATATGCACAAATCTCAAAACAAATGAATGGGTAAATTTGAAAAAACAGGGTCCTGCAATTCTCAAGAATCACAGCAGATTTGTTTCCCATTTTTACCAGCTTAAAGGTACACAGGTCAAATGCTTCGCAGTACACTTCGTTTGACGGATACAGTCGTCCTTTTTTCTGAAAATAAATAAAACGGGACAAAACCATCTATTAAATCTCTGTTGCTGGCCCATTTGACCAGCATCATGTCAAGTTAGGCTGGCCTCAAGGGCTTCAGCGCATATTTTAGGCACCCGTGCAGCCTACGTGACGAGGCAATTTTTTGTTTTTTTGTTTTTCTGAAAGGAAAACATGTGAGCATAATTGTTTCAGTACCCGATTACAAATTAAAGTACTTAAATTCAATTTAAGCCGAATAAAAATTAAACAAATTAATTTAATTTCAAAGTGTTGATGTTTGATAGTACAGTAAAGTAAGGTATAGTAATTAGGTGAGAAGTGGTGTTGAATCCTAAATAAATGTGTAAATCTTCTGAATGTGGAAATAAGGTATGCATAATAAATGTGCCGTTAAACGATCAAAATATTCTTGTGTATTATGTTGGAAATAAGGTAAGTGATAATAATGCCATGTAAAATATAGAAATATTTGACATAGTAATAATTTGAGGCCTAATTTTTAATATTCTCTTTTGGTTGAGGAAAAAATTTATTATTGAGTTATGTGTGTTAAGTGTCAACATATGTCATGAAAATCTGCATAATTAATGGGGTCATGAATAAAATCAACCACAATATGTCAATCTAGTCTGATTGTGAAAAATTCAGTCAAAATTCTGTAAGAAGTCCTAGGCAATAATGTAAAACAAACTCCAAGAGAATCAGAAGATGCCCATAATGAGGAGATACAAATTTTCACAGTATGCTTCAACAGTCATGATGTTATGATTTAAGTGCACAATGGAGAGATGCATATTATAAAGAAAAATCGAAATCAAAGAGGAGACTCAATTGGTTTAGGATTCTATACAGTTCTATTTTTTTATTATTTTAATTGATGCTAGCTGAAAACTTATGCTATTCTAACTTAAGTACAAAATACAAAAGAAAAGAGGAGGGAAATTTAACTTGCTTCATGATATCCATATCAGATCTTAAGCGATGTTCATCAACGATTAAATTGCAGATGTTATGGAGCGAACATTTGTGAGATTAGAAAAAAAATCAAAATCCAAGAGGAAGAAGAAAATCCAAATAAATTAACAAATTAACATAAACAACATTTGATTAACTTGCTTTATTCATTGTATTCAATTATTACAAGAGTCCTAAGGGATTTCATTTTTAATAAAGTTTAATTAAAATTACAACTATGTATAGCAGCTCTAGGGACAAGCCACAAATTTATTAACAATGAATAGGCTGCTAGAATCTCAATTAAGTCGTGGATAAAACAAAAGGCCATTACTGACAACCATAGAGTTTGAATTAGGCCGGTGAACAAAACATTAGAGCTACGCCGACAACAAGAGTGAGAAGAGGGGTTAAAGATCTTGGTTTTATATTTGGTGGCATGTAGAATTAATACTTTTAATAGGTCTGCGAATTTGTAACTATAATATTTATTTGATTGTTTCAAATATCTTAACTCTCAACTCTTGAGCAAATAATATCCTTTATTGACTTGAGCTATAAAAATATATAGATTTTAATAAACTTAGATGTACTTTTAAAATATCTAACTAAAGGTTTAAAATTTATACCAAATATAATGACACAAATAATAAACTTATATGTACTTAGATGTAAAACTAAAGGTTTTAAAATTTATACCAAATATAATGAAACTTTTACATGTCTTTTCTTTATATACTTCATCTCAGACTCTCATATGATATTCTCGTCATTCAATCATGCTTTTTAATCCATATTCATGTAAAGCTTGTGAAAAGTAAAATTTCATTGTACGATTTCTAGTAACTTCGTTGGGTCCCTTGTTGACCATTGTGTAGAGTGTCGTTAGCTGCAAATTTCTAAGACAATATACTAAAATTTAATTTTAATCATCCATGCATAACAATCTTATTAAAAAGTTATAATATATTTATTGAGAAAGTCCTAATATGTACTGTCAAATTTACCAGTCTAAGGAATGAAAAAGATTTTAAAGAATGAAATTAAGACGGTAACCAACTGGGACAGATAGTCGGGTAATCAAATTTCATAAAAATGGGAGGATATATATATTCCACACATTGTAGATTTTGGGCTAACTTAGAATTATGTCCCAAATCGTAGAGGGAAGTTTAAATTTCTAAAATTGAAGACAAAGAAGAAAAAGCAAGGGATGGAACGTTTGCTTCCTTGTACTTCTTTAAAATATGAATTTTTAAATAAAATAATATAAAATAATTATAGTTGCAAAATAGAAAGAAAAAAAAATCATAAAATGAGTTCATATAAATTCAATAACCTGTCGTCTCCATGAAAGATTTTGTGGGCCTCCAATTGGGCTCTAAGCTTATCAGCTTTGCACTGTCGTGCAGCCTATATGATTGTCAGGAATATGCTATATCGCCATTGAAATTAATAGAATAATATTCAACCTTGTCAAATTATTTTAGTACCTATTTAGATTATAGAAATCAGCTTTGAAATTCGTGCAATAAAACGGACGATGCAAATCTCATTCTATATTGTAGAGTGCAGGATCTGAAACCAAGGCATCATTAATTGCTTATCCAGCTCGGTATGTAGGATTCTACAATAAAACTTTATTCTCTTATAATAAAATTGTATATTGACTAAACAAAAAGCAAGAGGGGCTTATCCTCAGTGTCGCAACTTCTTGTTTATTATGTTGCTTTGACTGTTGAGTAGAACTGGGACGGCCATTTTTATTAATATTTCTAAAAAAAAAGAAAATTTTATAAATGCTCTTGTTTCCAATTTTTAATCAAATCTGTCCTGACTGTTTGGACCTGAGGCAGCCCAAATAACCAGTGAGGCGCCTGGGCCCAGGGCGGCCCATACCTCAAGTGAGGTGCCCCACGTTTAGGCGGGTCATACCCCATTAATCCCCCCCCCCTCCCCCCACGCCCCTCTCCCCCTTCTCTGTGTTGCATCCGAACCAAAAAAAAAAAAACCCAGCTGCTGCTCCGCCCCGCTGGCCGGCGCCCCACCACCCCACCGCAACGTTCTCATTTCTCTCGGTCTCTCTCTCCCTCACTCGTTGCATCACTACCGATCGTTGAGCCGCTGCACCACCGAGCTTTGAGTCGTTGCACCACCAAGCCTTGAGCCGCGACACCACCGAAGCTCGAGCTGCTGCCTTCTTTGTTAAATGTATGTTTTTTTTGTCTATTCTATTAATTTAATTTAGGATTAGGGTTAGGGTTTAATTGTGAATGTGATTCGATTCGATTCGATTCGATTAGAGTTTAGGATTGAATTGCTTGAATTGTTAAATGTGATTCAATTCAATTTGATTCATTTATAGTTCAATTGCTCGAATTGGAAACTTGAATTGGTTGAATGCTTTAATTGGTTAAATGCTCGAATAGCTCGTATTGGTTCAATTGCTCGAAGTTAGGATTATGATTTATGATAAAATTGGTTGAATGTCATATGGTTCAATTTAGGGTTTATGGTTGTGAATTGTGATTTTTTTTAAAAAATTTAGGGTTTACATTTGTGAATTGTGAATTACTTAAAAATTTAGGATTTATGGTTCAATTTAGTGTTAGGATTTATGGTTCAAATGGTTGAATTGTTTAAGAATTTAAGGTTTGGATTTATGATTTAGAAATAAGCATATTTATTTTTTGTAAATTATTTTTGTGATAGTTGTGGAAAAACATGTATATATCCATACAAAATAATTTGGAGTAAAACTAATTATTTTGAAATATATCAATATTTGTTTAAAAATGACACATATAATTTTTTATTGTAAGTAAATTGCATGTATATCTCATTTTTTTAATTAAATTGCATGTATATGATTTTCAATAAATCTAAAAAAATAAATCCAAAATAATTGCACGTAATTAAATTGCATGTATATGATTTTCAATAAATCTAAAAAAAGTAAACCCAAAATAATTGCATGTATATGATTTTCAATAAATCTAAAAAAAGTAAATCCAAAATAATTGCATGTAATTAAATTGCATGTATATGATCCGAACCGTTCATGTTGTTCTCCATATTAATATGTGTTTGGAGACCAAATGGTATATTTTTGTAATTTTTGCACGATTTTTTTAGATATTTAGAAAATCACTTGACCTGAAAATTGTGGACCATCCGAAATAGTGATTTTCAATAAATATAAAAAAAATAGTAAAAAAATTTCAAAAATTGTAAAATTATATAAATTGTATGTTTTGATTAATATTTTTTGGTAAATGTAGTATGTGTTAGTTTGTAATAATCTAGAAGTCAATAATACGATAATTTATCATAAAACTTTGTTCATGAATTGGATGATTAATATCATTTTGTTGCCTTGAGTATTATTGCATTTATGGATCATTTCGAGTTCATGACTGAAATTGTGAAACTCCATAATATAGATGATATATACTTTTAAAAGGTCACTAACCAAGGTAATTAGCAGGAACACTAATTACCGCGAAAAGGTTAGTATGTGGATTAAAAGATGGTTAAGTTTTACAAACCACCTGACACGAGATGTCATTTTAATCACATAGATACATGTTCTAGGAACATGGAATTTGACAGACCCCGAATGAGACATTAAATAGAATTGTGTTCGTGTCATTAATGTTTCTCATTCAGTGTCACGTTCTAAAGTATGAGGTATTTATTGTTCCCACTAAGAAATATGTATGTGTGATTGCTATCTACCGCTGTCCGTAAAAAGCAGTCATAACGGTAGCATTCCCATATGTATAGCTTAGCTGAGGAAGTGATAGTCTACCAAAAGTACTATTTGTCCCTCGTATCTCTATACGAGCTATAGCATCACTGGGCCCCTTGATAGAGTTAGATTATCTGCTAGCGGTATAATTACAAGAGTAATTATATTTGATAATCTGCTCAAGATCAAGAAAAGATTCAGTTAGCAAGGATGACACACATCTACCTCGAAACTGATCTGATAGCTATGAGACAGAAGAACAGACACAAGTAAATTGTTTACTGGATCGTGATATTGTACAGTACAGCATCATCTGTGTAATTGGATGGTCATGATGTGTTGCCAGACGCCACCCATGATTATAGAACTTAAAACAGTTTTAACTCTATTTACCAACATAACACAGATCCTATTGGGTCACACCATATAGGAGCTAATTGGAGAATCTTATTTTGATTGATTATAAATTGGTTATGATCAATGATAAGATGGTTATAATTAATTATACGTGTTATAATTAAATTATAAATGTTATGTAAAAATAACAAGCAAAAATACTGGTTAATTTATAAACGTGTGTGACACGTTGTATAAAAGTTAACCGGTTAATTTATAAATGTGCAGGACACATTGTATAAATTACCGAAGCAACAACCGCAAGAAAAATATATATAATTATTCAGAATAATTATACGAATATTATTTGTGTTCGGGCCGAGGGCATTCGGATCTTTTCAGATTTGTCCTTATTCGCATGACATGTCATCGATCCTATCCAGATGACACGTCATCGATACCGAAACAAATAACCGCAAGAAAAATATATATATAATTGTTCAGAATAATTATACGAATATTATTTGTCTTCGGACCGAGGGCATTCGGGTCTTTTCAGATTCGTGCTTATCCGCATGACGTGTCATTGATCCTATCCAGATGACATGTCATCAATCCTATCCACAAGGGCAAAATGGTCATTTCACACCTATGCCACCTTGCATGTGTAGAAACATGGAGAAGAGTGTGGAAGGGTGTGGAAGGGGTATTTTGGTCATTTCATATATAAAAGGATGAGGTGTCAATGGCATACCTTGTAAATAGGCATATGTTGAGGGGTATTTCGGTCTTTTGCGAACCTCCTCAAAAGCCTATAAATAGAGGGGTGCATGTAGAGAGAAAAATCACTAATTCACTTGTATCGTTTCGTGCAGAATCGAATCGGTATTTGTTGGGTTTCGGATACCACTTTTGGGGTTTCGCGGTAACCAAAACTCGTTTAGGCTTAAGGTGCGGAATGACCGTAGAACAAAAATTTCTACGGCCAACTTAAGCTCAGGATTAAACGGGGTATGTCAGGAAACTTTCCAAGGCGGTCCACCTTCAGTATTCCTTTGGCATCAAAACCCAATTTAATCCTTTTACAGATCTACTCCATGATTGATTTCTAAAACTTTAATCTACTTACCAATTAAATAGATTAATATAACATATTTATACCTTGTTTCCAAATCACAGTTGGAATGCAGACCGAGCGTGTAGAGCTACATCAAGGAAGGAATCGACTCGTCTCGGAGCATCAGACGTCTGATGCCTCTATCGGTTATCCACCAGGACTAACTAGAGAGCGGTTAATTTCTTCTGCCAGAAATACCGTAAACCGCGGAATTCTGCAAAAACACTATTCACGGGGAAAAGACGAAAACCCGTAAACACGAATTTTCGGTTACT